>JAZGTK010000313.1:0-91177 GCA_036877625.1 Ambastaia sidthimunki
GTCATACATCAGTGTGAATCGTTACACACCTGCACCAGCCCTCATGTTCAACGTAAGTCTCATGGAATATTACATCCCCAACATTTAAACAGTTTGCTGAATAAAGGTGGATAAAGGGTGACAAATAATGTTATTACAGAATTTTATGGCACCTTTTAAAATTACCCTTTTTTGTTGATGAGTATTGTCAAAATATAACTTTTGTTATAAAGTATTTTGAATGTAATTTGCAGGGAATCCTGGCAACAATCTACATCATCCCAGCCGACATAAACACTCTCATCAATTATTTCAGCTTTGCTCAGTGGGCTATCTATGGACTCACGTGTCTCGCGCTCATCATTATGAGGTTCACTAGAAAGGAGCTTCACAGACCTGTAAAGGTTAGAGCACATTTAATGTAAAACGTCTTAATATTAGCTGTGCATTTAACATTCTGTAAGCAAATTATTGATAATGATAACAATGAACTAAATCTACCATCTTGCCCACCTACAGGTTCCTATAATCATCCCTGTTGTGGTGGTGATTGTGTCCTGTTACCTGGTACTTGCTCCCATCATACACAAGCCTGAATTTGAGTACTTATACTGCACAGTGTTCATAGTGAGCGGTCTTCTTTTATATGTACCCCTCATTCACTTCAAATTCAACTGGACCCGCCGCATTATGAGTAAGTAGAAGCTGGATAGTGGAGAAAACTACACTAACCTGTTATTTAGGATATCTTGCAAGTAAATTACTGCAACCATTGATTATTATATGTGGAGATACAGAAGTCCACTGTATGTTTGTTTTTACTGAATAAAATATGGTTTTAGGGGTAGGATTATACCCAGTTATAGCACATAGAACATTTTAGTGGATGATCAACAATACCAGACACATTTAGTCAGAAAATTACTTAATCACAAACCTAAAAACTTCCCTAGGTATTGATTTATTATCCTTATCCTTATTTCTCCCCATACAAAGTTCTTAAACTTTAACTAATTCATTTTACAGGGCCACTCACAATGCATCTTCAGCTGCTACTGGAAGTCGTTCCACCTGAAAAAATCAAGTGACAGACGTCAGCTTGAGGAGCAGATACAGATGTGATATCCAGCAACTGATATGCGGGTACAGGGTTCTTAAAGGAAACATGGTTAAATACGCACATATTTTTTTATCTTTTTTTTTTATAATTTTTTTTGCAAGGTCTTTAAATGTAACATGTTAAAAGTCTTACTGGGTCACAGGGATATGGTTTTACTTTAAAGAATAACAAAACTCTTGCATAAATGTTTGTAAATTTTTGACTACCATTTCTAGTTTATCTAAGTTATAATTTTGTTATTGTATGCAAGTTCTTTGTACAGAATAGCAGTATTTTTATTGCACTTTAATTAATCATTCAAATGAAAATTGATAATTATCCAAAATTGAACTACATTTAATCTGAATGCAAGACAGATAAAATAGCTGTTTAGTTTGCTATTCTAAAATACTGAGCAGAATTTTCTATGCATTGCCAATTAAAATAACTTGGAGACATTTGCGTATTGTACTAGCCTGAAACATAAATAATACATGTAAATACGTCAAACTATGTGTGTGTGTATGAGTGGACGTCGGGTGTTGAATGACGGTATGGAAAGCGATCATTCATCCCTTGCCATAGACGGCGCTCGTTCAGCAAATACATAGAAAATACAAATGTTTGCTTCTGTAATGTCCTTCGCGTCTTGTTATTGCTTAACCAAAGTCAAAAGTTTCCTAGTGCATGACTCGTAACTAAATATGCAAAAAGCGTCAACATGAACAAAGCGCTGAAACACTGGCGAGAGGCCGCGACGGTGATCCTGACGGCCGGGAGACACACTCAGAATGCGGACTGTCTTAAAGCAGGTCTGGATAAACTCTCAGCACCGACCGGGTTACCGCACACATCCGCATTTGATTACCAGGTGTTGCTGCTGAAACGAAGCGGTAAGAGCGGCTTTATGCCCAATGCTTATGTATTTCCCGGTGGGCTGGTGGATGCGTCCGACTTCTCCAGCGAGTGGCAGGATATCTTCAGATCCTTCACTAAAGCCGCTAACTACGGCATTGGACTTGTGAAACAGCCGCCGGAGACCAGGCCGCCTATTTTCGCCACTAACAGAGCTGAACTGGGATCTCCGATACCGGGAGATGTGGCTTTCAGGATATGTGCGGTGAGAGAGACGTTTGAGGAGTCTGGAGTGCTCCTGGTTGTTCCCAAACGCGAGGAAAACGGCGTCCATGTACACCCCGATGATAAAAATAACACCCAACCAGCCCTCACAAGACTGGGCGAACTGTGGGACAAGGACGTGCTGTCTAAGTGGAGATCTTTGGTTATCAGTAATTCAGCAAATTTTATTAAGATGTGTAAGGAGTTGCAGTGTCTGCCCAACATCTGGGCTCTGCATGAGTGGGGGAACTGGTTGACTCCCACAGGTGTGTACAGCAAACAGAGGAGATACGACACTGCCTTTTATATCTGCTGTTTGCAGGAGACTCCGCATACCCTTCAGGACGAGAAGGAAATAGTTCACTTTATGGTGAGAAGTTTTGGTGTACTATTAAGGGTACGGTTTTCATATTGTGGAAAAGCAAAATCGGAAAATGTGTGGGGTTCAAGAGAAATTGATTTGATTTCGACTTAATGAAACTTAATGTCACTTACATTACGGAAAATGAACACTTTGTAAAGTACAACTAGTGAAATTATCAAAGGGCTGTAGTTATGAATATTAAGCATAGCCCACTCATCATATTAATATTTAGTAAAGTCTTGATTCGCCGTCTTGATTCGTCAGTCCTACAGCGAACGTCAGGTTACGTAATTAATATTCATGAACCATGCCGGCACAATGTAATTATTTTAGTCATGTGTAATACAGCTGATCTGGACTGTTGGTAAGTTAACACATTGGGCCTCTCTCACAGTGGTCCACTCCATCTGAAGTGCTGCACCGGTATAAATCAAGGGAAGTATGGATAGCTCCACCCCAGTTCTACGACCTAGGACGAATGTGCCGGTTTCCAGCGCTCACAGATCTTCATCGTTTTGCCTGCCAGAGGTCTCTGGAGGGCTGTGAGCAGTGGCTCCCTGTTGTTCTTAAGTCTGCTGACTTTCTTATATCCCTTTTGCCAGGTAGCTATTTTGTTCACATAAGAAATAGGTGTATGATGTTTGATGGAGCATGCACTGACAAACACAATCCTATAATAATTTTAAATGAATGACATCACTGTATTCATAAAGTCAGATGTTTAAGTGTCTTTCCTCTGACATGCAGGTGATGATCTGTATCCAGAGAAGGCGGATCTTTCTGGAAAACATGACGACATGTTGAGGACCGAAAAGAGTCTTAAAGAGCTTCAGGGGGACAGTCCAAATCTGCACCGCATTGTTAGTCAGGATCCATATACAGCATCTGTCCACATGAACATCATCCCCAAATACAACCATGTTTATCCTGTCTGCATTGAAGCTGTAGATGGCCACTCCAAAAACAGCAGTAAACTCTGACACTTTCTACTCATACAGTGGCAGGTCTGACAGACTCTTTAAAGTCTTTATGGATCTTTAATTAATGAACTTATCTTTAAAACATTGTGATGCACTTGGCCTATGCAATGTAGTTTGACTTTCTGTAATATTACACTGTATATCACTGTAATATAAAATAAAAACGATCAATTTTTTTTTTATGATGTAAATGCTGCTTAGTGCTACAAAGCAACTTACAATTTAAAATGGCTTACAGTAAGTTTTGAGATAGCCATATTGGTGCAGGTTTTAAATGAGCAAAGCATGACTAAAAACATGCTTCAAAATTGATTTATCTCCTCATGCAATATTTTGTAATATTATGACACAGTTAGGCATGTTGCCATAGGTTTAGTGCAGGAAAGTTTGTACTTCTATAGAATGTAACTTTTATTTTTGTGACTAATTTTGTAGTATTAATATTAATAGCCATATGCTGTAAAACAAGAAAACAAAAAGAGGCAACCAACAGCCAAAAACGCCTACTTGTCATAAACGTGCAAATATTGTTTTTAATAGACTGGTATATCCTTATCTTTAATTTGGTTGATTAACAGATGGCCAAAAAAATTACAAACAACACCATTAGAATAGCCCAATTTAAACAAAAGAATTGTAGTGCAGTGATTTTTTTTACACATTAAAAGAATTCAGACACAATGTGTGTGAATCTTTTTAAACAGTTTAATAATACATAGACTAAAGTTAAACTAGCAGATGATTACTTTGAGTCCACTGTGCTAGATTTGTCAAGACAGTAGTGTGAAAAATCTTTAACCAAACTCATACAACACACTTTCAGACATCTAATAAATTCAAGACTCTACACTTCTCATGAAAACCACACAACTGACAAAAACTATAAAATCATCTCAATGGAAAGGCAGGGTAGGCAATTTGGTTCAGAAACATTTTTTGTTATGCAGGTTGAAAGATAGTAATCACTAAGTGCTTAACTATATTTTTATCTTCCAAGACGCAGGCATACCATAAAATGTTCTTTCAATTGGACAATGCAATGAAAGGATGTCCCACTTGTCTGCCAAAATACCTCCACACACTGCATTCATGCGTTTTGGTGGTGAGGTTTAGGAGCGTGATCTGAATGGGAGATGTAATCTTAGGCTTTCAAAGCTAGCTTGGGTCTCAATTGCCTACCCTACCTTTAAAGGCTCTTTTATGGAGTTTGAATTTTATTTTTTGGTTGAAATTTGGTCATGGTGTTATGGTCTTCATGCTCTACGTAATAGGATTTACATTGTAAAACAGTTTTGAAGTAGAAAAGGCAAAATCCATACAAATGCTGAATATGATCACACTGTACCAGTAATGACATCCCACAGGAAATTTTCTCACAGGTGTACATTTAAACAAAGCAGCATCTTTAAAAAAAATCTAGATAGAAAACAACCTTCTCAACCCTGTTTATTAGTCTGTCTGCATAAAGAGGATGGGGGTGCAGGATCCTAAATGTAGCTCTTCATTTATAGAAAGCTGATGGACATTAGAAGGCTTTTTGATGATTTTAATGTAGTAGGCACATTTGTTTAGATTTCATCCATGACAGAACTCATTTGAAAACCACTTCAATTTTAAGAACATGTAAAAGGCTCACTTTAAATCAAAACATTGCCATTTGTTTAAATTAGACCATGTTAGAGTAGCTATAGCATGACAAAACGTACTGAAAATGTAACCAACGGCAACATGCAAAACTTTTGGCACCACTTTATTCATCTCGACTTTTTGAAACAGAACTAAATCACATTTTGCTGAGGATTTCAGTGCACTTACAAAAACAAAAAACACGCATGCTTAATATTTACCGGTGACAAGAAATTCAACTCTGCTCATTCTATGCAGTTTTATTTCAGACTAATCCTGATTTTCACACATTAAGGAAATAAAAAACATGTGCCTGGATTGGCTTGACACACAAAGAAAAAGGCAATTCAAGTGTCTATTGTAATGTCACTCCGTTAATAGAAACTCCCAAAATTACATCATGCCAACTAACCTAACACAAAATTACAAAATGTATCCTCAATTTCAGCAAAATGTGACAAACATCCTCTAAAAGGTTTAGAACTAACAAGTGAAACAGGGAAACACACCCACACCTGAACATACAAATGTGATTCTATAAACTCAACATCTGCTTTAAGAAAATAACTTAAAAAGATGTACAATTTGAAGCGCTAGGAAGACTGCTTTAAAACAATAAAACTGATCAAGAAACAGAAATTAAACAATGAAAATTAAAAGCTTCGGCAAAAATCTAGTGGTTATGTTTGTACGTTCTAGAAAAATAGATTCTTTGCTCTGAACAATTCAAACAAGTCATTTAACTTTTTACACGTTAGCAGTCTTTCTAACGCTCCCTATTGGCGGCACATATGACAGAAATGAACATCACACAAAGGAACAAACAAAATAAGTAATCAACAGCGTCAAAAGTTAACAAAAAAGGTCAAGAGTGAAATTTCAAGCGTCAGAGAAGCGAAGAGGACAACGGACTGGACGATGAACTTTTGACGTCACATCGACATGCTAGGCAAACGATGACAAACGGGAACGAAGATCTAGAATAAAACAAAACGAATAACAAACGTAGGTTAAAGCACAACGGAAAAAGGAGAGGGATGAAAGAAAATCATGAATGATTATTTTTGCATGGTGAGGGGCTTCCAAACACAAAACACTGAATGCAACACAGGAAACAATGGAGTGAGAAGAGAAGGGGGAAGAAAGCACATGCCAACAGGGGAAATAACATTAAACACCACCAAGAGACAACACGTCTGCCTAATACAGCTATAACAACTCAATACTGATGTTCCATACAAAGACCTAAACACCTTAATACTGTTTAAAATGCTAAAATTCTCACCATCACATTTTGAATTT
This sequence comes from Ambastaia sidthimunki, assembly GCA_036877625.1. Lineage (NCBI taxonomy): Eukaryota > Metazoa > Chordata > Actinopteri > Cypriniformes > Botiidae > Ambastaia > Ambastaia sidthimunki. The sequence continues at coordinate 6,470 of JAZGTK010000313.1, forward strand.
TAAACAAAGGGAAAGAACAAGAAACAGGGAAGAAATTGTGCTTCAGTATTTCAGCTCTTTGAATGAGTCATTTTATTTTGTGCTTCAACTTGAATTGTGTGGGACTATGGAATAATGCATATTTGGAGCTGCTTATTCTGGTTATTAGTCACAAACACCTGCAACAGGTAACACAAATGAATACAATTTCCATACATTTAACTCTGTGAAGAACAAGACCTGGATAAACATGATGGAACACAATGAGCAACAGTGTAATTATAACGTATACAGTCATTTAAGACTCGATGTGTTTGGCACATTAGTGGAACTATTTGCAATTGTGTTTTGAGGCGAACAAATCTGCAGACCTTAACACAAGCGCCAGTCATTCTTCTCCAGATCAAATGTAACAAAACTGTGAGAGGATTCTTTCTAACAAACAAAAATCCCTGCCTAATACAAGTCCACAATAATCTTTGGATTTTTAAAAGTTGTTTAGTGGCGATTAGTCGTGCACATCAAAGAGTTTTTTCTTCCACCTAATTTTTTAAAATGCAAACATGTATGCTAACAGAGGCACAAATCAGGGATTGGCCATTCCCTGGAGTAGCATCTAAACATTTCATGAGTGACTTAACACCCAGGTTCAGTCTAAAGCTTCTAACGCATGAAACACACTAAAGTTCACACAGATTGGCATATTTGTGCAAGTTGCCTTAATGGTTAGGTTTTACTCAAAGTTAGACCAATTTCCTCACCTGGATTGATAAGCGTTACCATTCTCGAGGGAATAAAAAAAAAATACATGAAAATAACATAAATTGGCTTGTTTGCAATTAATTTGCAGAAAATAAAAAGCACCGTTAATAATGTGCGTCAAAAAGTGACGACAACAGTGAGGTAAATGTTAAAGTATCCAACATAATTTCCAAATTTTCCAATAGAGTTCAAATGAGATCTCATGTTGTGAAGAAATTAAATGCATATGACTTATAATAAAACACATTCCAGCACGTCTCCACACAAGCTGAATTTCAGTTGTGTAACAACTCTAAACGGAGTAATAACTTTAGACTGAACCGTGGACCTGCTTCAGACTTGTAAAAACAGCTTGGACAGTTCTTAAACAATTAGGACTAAACAGACACTACATCTAGTGAAAAGGGCCACACATCAGTTGTTTCAACAATCTGTGAATGCATTCACAAAACTTCACATTTGATTCTACAAAAACACTGTTTTGAGTGATTTTTTTAAACAACTGCTTTAATTCAGAGAAATTATTTAGGCAATATTATAAAACATCTATAAAAATAGAAAAGGCATAATAGTTAAGTAATATACACTATCTGGATAGTTTTCTCCTCCACATCCATAAAAACAATCCTCACCATTCGACCCTGCAGGACTCAGATTGGCATTGACATCTGATTACAATTTTAACACTTACTGCCATCAGCTAATTTGAGCTGCATGGAGCAACTCAGAAATGCACTATTTTAATGACCTTAAGATTGCAGGGCTTGTCTCAATACATCAGCTATGAGGGTAAAGAAAAAACAACCTGCAACACAGAGAATCTAAACACTTTCCACCAAAATTAAGAAATGATTTTCGTTCAAGTTTTTCTGACAATTAAGTGGAAATGAATTATTAGTAAACCTGCTTCTGTCTGTTCTTGGCTACATGTTTTTAAAATTCATCAATTTTTGATGCAAATATTGCTAAAAGCTTCAACACGGCTTGTATTGAGGCGTAGAATAATATCAAATGACCACCAAACTAAAAATCACTGTCTTGTGGATTGCTTGAAAATCTATGCAAATGCCTTTTAAAAACCACACATGCTACCATGTGATTCAGCAATTGACAAATGCATTTCCAAAAGATACAAATCGTGGGTCAAAAAAAGGTTTTGATTATGTTTGAGGCTTTAGGAAAAGCTTTGAAACAGGTTTCAATGAAGCACTCCATCACTCATTTTACCAATATTAAATATTAGCGTTTTCACAAACCGGGTGAGTTTAAAGAGTAGAATGACGGGCAAGAGTGAACAAAAGTTTTGGTCTGACATAAAGGTGAGAATGTCCTGAGAGTAAGTGTAGCATCTCCAGCAAACTCCCAATACTGACCTATAAACCACCATACTCCAAATGAACATGTGATATAATACACTGTAGTGCTTGTCCTTTCAGAACGTGCAATATAAATGTGAACCCAACACACAAAACAAGCATCATTATTGTTGCTATCTGAGCCCTCCAGCACAATACATAAAAAACAGACTTTGAAGCAAACGTTACAACACCCCATCGTGAAGATACAGATCAATAACAAAATAAATAAATAAATTAGTGAAATAAATATGTTAAATAAAAGGCATCCATGAAAACTGAGTGGAGAGCAGCCTGATGATCCAGACCCTCGAAACAATATTCAGGTGACTGATTATCTGATGCACCGATGCAGTAAACCTCCTTCAGTATCAAGGCAGCTTTGGAGGCATCAGCCTTACAGTCCAACCGTACTACAAGAGTCTAGTGTAAACACAGGCGAACATCTACAGGGGTCTGAGCGTAGTGAGCAACAGTCTAAGGACTGAAAGCAGTCACACGGGCTGGCTTTCATTGTGCAACATCCTTTGACAAGATTTATACACAGCAAACTTGTAATATGGCACCAGAAAAAAAAACACAACAACAACTTTGAGGAAACTTTAAAGAATTAGGAAAAAAAAATAAACAAAACAATCATATTTAAATGTGAAAAAGAATCTATTTCTTCTTGGAACAATGTGAACAATTTGCATGTTGTCTTTGTTGTTTAAGGTGAGGAGAGAAAATATGTAGGAAAGGCCAGAAGAAAAAGCATTAGGAAGGGAGGGGTTAAGGGAAAAGGGGAGGGGTTAAGGGAAAAGGAGAGGGGTTAAGGGCAGAGGGGAGGGGTCATTGTAACTTTTCCATCACGCACTCCACTTACCAGAAAAACATTTTCAAACCAAGTCCATTTCAGAGTAAAATCACTCAGTATGGCTTGCTGTCATTTTTGGATCGTTTGAGTTGCACCTTCAGCCGTTTCATTCCGATCTGAAAACCGTTCATTGACTGAATGGCAGCCTGTGATGAAACTGGATTGTCATAACTTACAAAGCCTGTAACAAAACAGAACCGTACCAGTTACATACATGCGACCTTTAACCTAAAGGCTGGTTTCTGATCCAGACCTGGGACAACAAACAGAGCTGTTTAACATTAAAAATAAAAGTTTGGTGCAGAGTGACTCACCAAAACACTTGCTAAGGTTGGTCTGTTTGTCAATGAAGACCTTGGCTGAGATAACGTTGCCGAACGGCATAAACATCTGCAACAGATCCTGATCACCAAACTCTTGTGGCAGGTGGTAGATGAACAGATTGGCTCCTTCTGGGCCTTTTTATGAAGTGAGAAAACAGAGCGAGAAAGATAAAGGATGACTTTAAATCTAGACCAACCTCTCATGTTCAAAATCTATCTCCTCGCCTAGACAAAAGGAATATCCCATGTTAAATACAACTTAAGCATGTATTTAATTTGGAATATTCCTCTCATGTACTTGCAGAGAGCGGCCGGTTTAGATCTCCACTCATTTAAAACAAGTCAAGGTTTAGAAATAAAGCACATTGTGGAGAATGATTATATGGTTTATCTTACCCGCACTCTGATTGTGACTTGCTGTTGCAGCATATTTAAAACAAAAATGAATCTTCAGAAGGTGATAACAAGTCACGTGTACACATACCGAAAAGCATTATGGGATGCCATCGTGCACATCCAACGAGAGCTGCCCCTGCTAACTTACCTCAGTGCAGGTCTCATTTTTAGTGTCTGATTGTGTTCACACTCAAAAAGCTACTTTAAGTTCATCAGACCTCCAGAACTCACCTTCTTTCTGGCTTCCAGCTGCACTAACGTTCTGCTGGGACAGTAAACTCTGACTGTAGAGGCTGGGCAGAGCGGCAGCCGCATACTGCTGGATCCCAGAATAGGCTGCCTGAGTAAGAGCCTCCATAGTACTGCCTGAACCATTAGAGAGACCCCCGCTGCCCAGACCACCATTCAGAGCAGCCATACCTGCACACAGAGAAACAGCTCAGCATTCAGACACACGAACACAAAAGGGGAGGGAACAGGAAACTTCTGACACAGAGAAACGGCATTCAGAGACAACAGAAACAAGGCAAAAATGTTAAACTGACATGAGACATCCCTCAGCAAACCCATCTGACTTAATACAACAGGTAAAACAAAAACGTAAATTCTCTTACTTGCTAGTGAGCTCATGTTGAGCCCTGCTCCAGCGCCTGCAGCTAAAGACTGAAGAGCACCTAAAGACGCCATAGGGTTCACAGAAGAGCTTGTGCTGGAGGTTGGAGAGGAACCCGCTGTGGTGGAGCAGAGGAGAGAAGAACCAGTTCTGATATATTACTAAACATCAGACATTTCAATTATTCAAATATCACACACTTTAATAAAACACAGCCAATGCAGATGGATTAGAGAAGGAACAGCAGTAGACAGTGAATGTTTTAAGCATGCAACAAACCACTCGTTAAAACAAATGCAACTAATGCAAACATAGGTGGACTGGTGCATGAACAGCACTTCAGAAACCTTATGAAAGCCAGCAATATAATCGCATTTAACAGATGAGACAAATGTTAGGGATGGGAGGAGATTAAAAAGCGGGACCAACCCTTGTAGGCGTCCCAGGCAGACTGAGCAGGCTGTCCAGAGGGCGTACCTGAGCTGGTGAGGACGCTGAGAGGAGAGCTGGAGGTGGTCAGGGCGTTGCTAACTGTGGGTGTCACCTGTGTAGCACTCGCTGCAGCTGCTAATGCAGCAAGATTCTGCATCGCATTCAGACCTACCAGATCCACAGATGCACACTTAAATGCAACATTACCATTCTATAGTATTCATTTCACAACAAAACACAGACAGAAAAAAAACACTGCATTCATATGCATATGTCCACATTGATCATTATAAACCTAACAGCTGTGTGACAACCATGTTTCAACCCCTTGATCTGTGGACATGCAATTACATTATATTAAACCAGCCAATGGTCTTTGGGATTTAATAGAAGTGAGCGTGCCAGACTCTCACCTGACATTGGATGGAGATTGTTGAGCGCATTTCCAGAGGATGCAGACTGTTGTAGAAGCTGCAAATAAAGCTAGACATTACATCAAAACAGAGAACAGAGAGTCAGGACTGCATCCAGGTCTGTGACTTCAGGAGAGAAAGGGAGAGGATGGAAGGAGAGGAGAAGATGAGAGGAAAAGGGTGATGAAGAGAAAAAGAGAGGCAAGGAAGAGGGAGGAAAAGAGAGGAAGCAGAGGTAATGAGAGGAAAATGGGAAAACAGGCAACGAAGCAAACTAAAAGACAAGCAGGAGCACATGAAGATAAAAATGAAGTGATGAGGGGACTAAAAGATATAGAGAGAAAGATAAGGACAGAAGAGGTTTTCACAGCACACCCATGGAAGCAGCACTAACACGTTCTAATAGGGCTTCACATCTATGTTGGCATATCTGACAAACATAAACAAGAACTAATACTTTTAAAGTTTCCAATCAAAGAAAACCAAAAGCAACTGTGAGGGGCCAAATTAGAGGCAACTAAATAATGGCAAAACATAGACCTGTAGCCCATGTGCTCAAACACAGCAACAAAAAACACAGCAAAAAATACAGCAACCTTTCTAAGGAGTCAGACTATTTCTAAAACTATAATCATTTCAAAACATTGCTCTTATTAAACTGAATACTGAATTTTAAAAACTGTTTTATTCAACACTGATGCAAATGAAGCTCTTTATAGTTGGGATTAAGCAAATAAAAAGTAAAGATCTAGACCAAAAAGCAGATCAAATGTTACATTAATTTTGAATGCAATAAAAAATAAAATCACTAGTTTATGCCTTAAATAGTAGTTTATGGCTTCTTAAAATGCGATTTTGACATGCACAATTCCATGCACGCTATTGCTTCTGTAGTTAACGCAGATCTGGTCTGTATACTCACTGCAAGGTACTGCGGCCCCAGCGAGTTTAATCCTGTGAGGTTTCCCCACATGGAGGCAGCGTTGAGCTGTTGCATCTGTTGTTGCAGCTGCTGAGCCATGCGTTTCTGTTCTTTATCCTTCTGCGTGTCTGCGAACTTCACCACAATGGGAGAAGAGCAGCCCTGTGGGAAACATGCAGCAAATCGAAATGCAGTTTAAAACATGTGAAACACAAAAGAAGAACAGAAAGCCACACAGTTATCAAAAAACAGCCCATGAATATCTGTATATGCTAATATTTGTTAAAGAAACACTTTAATATCCCACAAATTTTAATAGTCAGTTTTTATAATCTAAGTGTTATTTATGTTTTTTTCATACACAGAGTCTAGATACAATGCTACTCGATTCAGACACAAGCATTAAATCTTTCCAACAAAGAACTTTTAAATGCAGAATTGGTGTGTGTGTGTGTGTGTGTGTGTGTGTGTGTGTGTGTGTGTGTGTTTACCTCCATGGTCTGTGATTGGTGCATGGATTTGATGGCAGACTGCGCCATCTGTCTCGCAGTGAATGTGACGAAGGCACAGCCTGTAAACAGAGTTGAGAAGTATAAATATAACTCACAAAGGCTAAAGCCAGAAGTTTGTGTCTTTATTTACAATACCTAACTATAGAAAACTACTCATGTGCTGTTGTGGAAATGAACATGCAGAAACTCAACCCCATCAAAAGGTTCAGGAGACTCGAGTTCAGGTTCGAGTCAATAGGGATCGTGCCCATTACTTAAGCAGTTCCCATGGTGATGGGCTGCTAGTTTACTGCAGTCAATTCTAAAATAAAAGTGGCGTGGGCCTCAATGTGCATTATGTTCCCTTGGTTACACTTTGGTTGACTTAATCACAGCAGCTCCCTACACCACAGGTAACTGACAGCTATAAATTTGGAGAATAAGGGACAAGGCTAAAATCCCAGCTGGATGATGGAGCATATGGTCTCAATTTGCTGAATGCAATCACGTTCATATAACCTCTGATACCCCGTTGACATGCTGAGCTGGGTATGAATAAAGACATTTTAATTTGGGCAGACAGGAGCCGACTGGGCCCTGTTTATCTGAAATTGATTCTTGATGAGTTGCATTAGTAATGCTGAACATTGCCTCCTTAAAACGACTTGCATCACAGTGACCTCATACTAAGGAACATGCTTTTTGTTTATTGGTGTGCAACTGGTGAAGCACTGTAAGAAAAACCACAGTTGAAGTTGAATCACTGGGCTTGTTATCACACCATACATTCTCTGGAAATCAAACCCGTAACCTGGTGTTGCTAGCTATGTGCTAGTAGTAGTAAACAGCATGCTAACATCACACTAGCAGTAAAGCTACAGGGGAAAATTTGCTCCAAATGCTCATTTTTAGCAATACTGCCTCTACTTATGTAGTTGTAAATGACATCTGACATATCTTGGTGTTCTTACCACGGCTCAGTCCGTCAGGGCCTCTAAGTATGCGACACTCCTCAATCTGACCGTAAGGAGAAAACATGAGCCTGATGTCATTCTCGTTGCATTTCTTCGAAATCATTCCGATAAACAGCTTTCTGTCTTCTATAGCTGAAACACAAGGACAGCGTGTTATTACGCGGCGCCGTCTCTTCACATCTGTTGAGCAGTCACTCTGGAAAATTCCTCAAGCATGTATGAATGAAGGGCTGTCTCCAGCTCACTCACCATTGTTTTTCTCGCTGTCTGCGGGCTTCATTTGAATGGGATGATGCATCTGCACAGAGAGCTCACATGTGACTTATGATCACAGACAAGCCTCAGAACTCATGAGAAATAAGTGTTTGTAATGAGTCTTTTGGGTGTGCTAAAAAGGCTTTTATGTAAAGGTCAATATACATGATTTGATGCCGTTTTATAAGCAATAAATAGAAGGCAGGCTCATCTGATGACCCATTGAGAAATAATGGATTATTGACACAGTAAATTAAAAATACATGCTTTTCTCACCCCTGGAAGAATCTTCATATTGTGAAGGGCATTTTGTGCTTCTAACGCAGATTTACGGGTGTAATATGTGACAAAACAGCAACCTGTAAACAGTGACAGAGGAAAAAGGCAATAAACCCAACATGAATACTATTCCCCTGAAACTGAGTGAATACTGGGTTTATTGGCCATCAGGTACCTTTACTCTGTGGGGGGTTCTGACTCCTGTCTCGAAGAACATTGATTTCATACACGCCACCATAGGGCTCGAACAGCTCGCGCAGCTGATCCTCTGACCACGACCGGGGGATCTGACCCACAAACATCTTCATGGCATCAATGTCGGGCTGGTCTGGGTGGTCCAGAGACCCATTCATCTTCTTGGTTCTACAGAAAAGACCAGGTTTGATTAGAGGGTGTCAGAACACATCCTGTGTGCTCTGTGAAGGACGTGGCCCTCACAACTTCCTGCTAAAACTCCAGCACAATTCACATTAAAAAAAAATTACAACAATCTCAAGGAAGTAATAGGCCCAAGTATGAGAATACTAATTGCATACTAGGGATACACTGAAACATTGGCTAATGTTTGGATATTTTGAGATTCAATCGCATGCAAAAACCAAGTGCATTTCCTATCATGAAATAGTTATGGATACATTAGCATACTGGCCATCAGCTGTAGATACCAATATTGAGATCAGCCACTGCAAAACCCATATCCGACCAATATCCAAATCTGACCGTTAACCTTTGCATAACCACACTTATGCAGTTTCTTCTTAATTATGACTATAAATATCTACGCTACATAAACTCATATTCTTGAGACCAGTTAACTAAAACTGGCTAAAATGAACTTCTCTAAAAGATAATTTGTTTGTGTTAATGTGTTGATTTGAATATGCTGAAACAGTTGGAGCTATACAATGCCTCTCCTGTCATGCCTCTCTTGTTCATAAGCAATGCACGCACAAAACAGCACACTTTGTCTTTACAAAAAGTCTTTATAGATAATTAAGACTTAGGTCTTCTTCCCTTAATCCAACATCACAGTTGCATCCTTCCTTAACAGCATCAATGAATCAATAAACATTCAAAATGATTTTCTCAGACCAAACAAGATAAACATTGCCAATTCTACAATACACACAAAAACGCTTTCAGAAAAGAATGCTAATGTCTAACAAAATTATTCAGAGATATCACAAATCAAAATAGAGTATCTCATGCTTAAAAAAAATAATGTATTTGATCACTATGAGAGCAGCATCTTCAACTGGTGCTTGACAGAGACAGAGAAAAACAATGAGTGATGTCACTGGACAAGACTGAGGCACTGCCTCATCATTCTCTTTATCAGCTGCTGATCAGTGGAGTGACAGACCACTTCAACAAACACAGAATTGTGCTGCTGACAAAGAGCAGCATTAGCCAGCTGCTAAAAGCCAGATTAATGGTGTTTATCGACCTGTGGACTGCAGAGCTAATAAAATCTTCCACTTTGCCGATTTTCCAGCAACAAGATCTTGTTCAGACAAGACGATCCAGTCAAGATTAGAGGATCACAGAGTGTTCATGGGACAAGATAATTGTTGAGATCTGAAGTATCTTTCATCAACATCATAATTGAGTTGGGTTTCGTTTACCTCCCTCCCATGAACAGAGAAGTTCCTTCATGTTTTGAATCAGGAAAGCCAATACAAATACAATGTTTGGTACCTCATTCCTATTGCCTCAAATTAGCATAAACCTGCTAATAGCATAAACCATTCAACCTGAAGATTATTAGCAACATCGAATTAATTGCTACAGTTCTTGTGGTGGTTTAGACACAACAAATAACACAAGCAAAAATCAATTTAATAAAGCAGTAGTAGAATATGTAACAAAAGACACTCCACAGTCCCTCTGTGGTTATAAAACATCATTGCAATAATCACAAACAAGCAACACTTACTGTACGTTTTTAACTAAACAAACATGCTTCTATATCCATGTTATTTAAACAGCCAACAGCATATTTACTCCAACAAAGAATAAAAGATTACTATTGAATTTCATATGTAAACCTACACAACTGTAATGGGAAGAGTAATGCCAATTATATTGACTTGCACAGAATGGCCAATCAAATTTGCCCAGCACAATCTGTGACAAGCCTGTAATGTACCGCAGCGAACAAACACTTAAAGCTTTATGGCTGCTGACATGACATAATTCACTAACTGCTTTATTTTTCTATTCCCTTTTCAGTCCAGGTGGTTATAATGTAAAACCTTATATTCAAACATAAGTATACACAAACACTGGTCTAAATCATTATTGCTCCACACAAGTATCCATTTAACCTCCTTAAATCATATTTAAACACACATAAGCATCTTTTTCTCCAGATAGCAAAGACAGACACCTGTAAGAGGTCTGACCACAGGCAAATAAAGACAATGCATTAATCTATTGCTTTCATACCTCTGTGAATATAATGGCAAAGATAATCTTGCTTAGGTTAAGTATTATGTCTTCCGGGACAGGAGGTTTTTATGGGTGGCAGTACATGCATTATGCAATATACACATAACTCTACACATCCAGCTAGTAGGAAATATCTACTGGATGTTGCAAGGCTTGCAGGCTTTCTTGAACTTCCAGGCTGGGTTTGTGAATCAAAATATAATGCATTTCATCCTAATAACAAAATAACAATTGTTTAAAACAAGCTGCCCACACTAAAGCCCCACAAATACTTTACTCTCCTTTGGTGACTTAAAAACAATGAACGTGAAATTAAAGTTGGATTCAGTCTATACTCACACTGGGCTGGAAGTCAAACTGCAATGATCCACCATCATCTCAGGAAGAAAATCCAGTTTAAAGGAAGCCATTTTCTTTGAAAAAAAATCCAGGTCTTTCAACAATCAGTTTGTCTAAATGTGTTGATAAAAATCCACCAAAAAAGTCTCCTCACACATTAACAGCCACAGCTACTATCTGTCCAGTAAAACACCTCAAGGTTCAGGTAAGAAGTGACATTGGAAGAACTAGCATAAAGAGGAAGCACACGTCTCTACAGATCAGACACAAAACTCAACTCATCACAGAGAAGAGAGAGACAACGATGAGGCTGCCCTGGATGACAAACACAGGCCGTGGTTCTGGTCACTGGGCTGGGACTGAGGATTAAGATAGGCCCAACAGGCCACTAAAAGCTGTACCCATACATCCACAAAGAAAAGTGCTGATGACGGGGAACTTTTTTGTGAGTTTTTCTCTTAGCAAAGCAAAACCCACTGCAGGGTCAGATAAATAAAGTGTCAGATTGATGCTGATAAGCGTGAGTGAGCAGCAGGAATGAATAGGGATGGGCAGCACTGTAGTAATCCCTGAACTCCCCCAGGACACAATCGAGTTCCGGCAGTGAGCCATGGATGTTGTGTCACTCCAGCACGGACGGTCAGTGGAATGGAGGGGGAAATGGGCAGTTTGGGGTCATGCGACAGGGGTCGTGTTATAAGCTTGTGGCTAGCAGTTATAAGTAACAAACAAAACAAGGCAAGATGAGGTTCATTTATCTGGTCTTGTTTATTGGCAAAACACTAATAAACCACTAACAAAAAAAATTGCTAAAACTTATTAAAATCAAGTTGTAATTTTCTAAATTACAGCCTCCCTTTTCCAAAGAGGGAAAGCAAGTTGGTAGAGGGCGTCCTCACACCCCTGGGGTAAAAAGCGGTGAAGTGCATGAGTTCTTACCCGCCAAGGGCAGGTACTTCCACAGCAGGAAGGGAAAGCTCGCATTGAGGTTGCCCGTGCTGCGCTGTGGTCAGGTAGAGGGCTTCAGCGTCGATGCTATCCATCCAGTGTCTTTGTCAATGCTACAGAAACACACCAAACATTACAGGACACACATATCAGACACACACATACAGGAAAACACAGACTGGAAAGGAAAATAACAAGACAGGATACAAGACAGGCTGCTGACAGAATAGATGACATGCAAACTTTATGTAACAAAACAGACAACATAGATGTAGAGTTTTAGGGAGGGAGTGACAGCACTCACTGGATGGTCTAAACACAAGAATCATCGTTGCTACACACTAAAATTTTAGTGAAAGCAACTTCATTTGACCTTTGAGAAAAACAGTTGGCAGCGGCTACATTTTGGTGAACCTCATAATTACAAATCGTTGTTTTATGTATTTTGGTATGCCCAACACATATTTCTATTTACTTTTAATGAAGAGATGTACTTGCATTGGTAGAGCAGTAACATCAGTGCGAGTATTCAAATAAATATTCTGGGTCAATTAATAGAGGTTTCAGTTCAGGATGCAGTGTTAAAACTGGATCTCTGTCTTATAAGGTCCAAACTCAGCCTTGTGGGGTGCACCGAGCAACTGTAAAAACATCAATTCTTTGTATAACAGCAGGAAATCTGCACATCCTGAAACAGATCTTTTCACACAGTCAAATCTTGTCAGCCAGATGACACCTGCGCATCAATAATTCATCTTCCCCTTGAAAAACTGAACGTCATGTGAGGAGTGGCTTCTGACCCTGAAAGAACAGTGAGAATGTTCCAAAACGATCACAGGCCATGCCATGTTTTAATAGCTGCTGAGTGACTGTGTGGCTTATTCATGGCCTGTCTATGTAAGGCAGTGTTATAGGCCTGGGGGGTGAAGGGTGGGGGGGTTGAGCATATGGTCAGCACAGTTCATCTAACAACAAACTCACTCCTGTCTCTTCAACACCAGCACAGATAGACAAATGGAGTTTCACTGAAGCATCTGGAACGACCCAGCAGCTGAGATCACATCCCACTCACAGCTGAGTATATCTCACAGTATAAAAGAAGATTTCCAGTTAGACGTGGGACACCTGCATCTTCCATCATTTTTCTCCATGTATGACTATAAAAACAATATCATCTGATTTAAACCCTGATTAGAACATCTTGTTTTAACCTTTCAGAATGTCATGGGTCATAAACTTCACTCAGGGGTCATAAACTTCACTCAGGGGTCATAAACTTGCAACCTAGTCAGTCAGCTCACTCACTCACTCACTGACCTAAACGGAGGTTTACTTCACAGCAGGACTTAAAACAGCTGCTGTCATTATAGTAAAACTAGCACAGTGCAGGAAACAGTATCTAAATAATTGTAATTGATTTATTAGTCAACTGGACAAAAAGCAGTGTGGCCATTTTAATTTCACTTTGCTGCTTTGGGTATGTTTGTATTCAGGCATTCAATGACACAACAGCATTTTACTCAAGTACTCAAGTATGAAGTAAAATCCAATCCAGCTTGGAGAAATCAATCAGGAATGAAGTCTGGCATTAGTGCATTAACTATTATTTCTGTGACTCTGACAGCCACACACATGGACTGGATAGCTGCAATACAAACTTTAGCACCAGCTAAATATTAACAATAACGTAAAAAGGAAAAACAACAGAATCTCTAGAATTAAACTTACTGAGGTCCAAAAAAAAAAAAAAAAAAAAAGGTGGAGACCACAAGGTTCAAGTTTATGACATTTAAGACAAGCAAATTATATAAATGCCAATGCTTTTATTCTCAATGATTTTTTTTTTGGACTGGAAGTTGAGCTTCTAAAGTCAGTTTAATTTTAAAGGGGAAAAAAAACCTTTTGATTCTTCATTACATCTCTTGAAATATTCTACCATATGACAGGACTTTGTGCTTTGCGATAATTTCCTGTTTCCTTTTAAGTTGTTTGTCAGGTTTTAGACTGTTAGAGCAAATTTATTCAGCCTTCAGCGGAATCAACCGTTCAACAGCCGACTCAGACAGAACTCTCACCACAGCCACATCAGCCTCTGACCAGCAGCAGCCTTTTCATAAGAAGTCTTATGATAGGAAGCTCAGATAGGAAGTCAAGTCAATTTGAGGTTTAATGACACTTAAATTGTAATTTGCTACACATAGCATTTGCAAAGAACAATTTAATAACAATACAGTGAAAACATGCATGCTAAAACAGAAAATACGCATTAACTTTTCACGACTTGATTTAATGATTTTTTTTTACCAATTACAGGACCTAAGTCATACGTTTATCCCTGTACACATTAACTAAACATATTCTTTTGAGCCACAGTGATAAGGACTGTTACACAGATACGACAATGTTATTAAAAGCGCTTATTAGCCACATTAGAAGGAGCACGAGCAGGAATGTTTCTGACAGGTGCTGTGGTCCCTCCCTCCTAGAGCGGTCTTACGATCAACAGCTGCCATACTGCAACAACTGTCAGAGCACCGACATATACTTACTACAGCGAAATCTGACAGAAGTCAAAGTTAAAGAGCTCCCATGTTTACCTGTGCGCACAAGTATGTTAAGTACAAAATGAATTTCGGTGGCCTAGCACAAGTATTTCTGTCCCCTCGTGAGTCTTTTAAATGTAAAGCTGTGGATGATTGATGGATCTTTTAGCGCCTGCACTCTGACACACATCCCTTCCCCCTGAAATGGAGACCTAAACCCCTTTTGACGTTGAGCTGAGCGCTCATGAGCACATGCCTACAGCTGCCCTTCTAGACCCTCCAGCCACATACTCCTCTGAAAACAGTCTGTATTTATGCAAATACACACTCAAATATAAGCACACAGCCTGCTGGCACCATCAGTCTGCAGATAATGGAGGTGTTGCCATGCAGGACAAAAATCTAACCACAAAAAAGAAAAACACAGACCAGTATTGGCGGCAGCAGCATGTACAAATGTGTGTGAGACCAAGTAACCAAGGAAACAGTTTGTCTTCAATTCTGAGATCTGAACACTGTAGAACAGAGAGTTCAACTCACATGATTGTTTCCTGCAGTATTAGAGCTTATGGATACATATGACGCTGAAGACTATAATTAAAAACTCTAGGCAAGCAACTACAAAAGCACAGAGCTTTCAAACAGCCGGAGGAACACCGAAATTCTTTTTCTAATATGACAGCGACCTGAACAGTAACTGACAGAAACTGAAATTCAAGGATCAGTACATTTATTTATTCATTTCTAACAGTGAATACTGCACTTCTATACTGCACTAATATTTCAGCCCGTAAAAAAAAACCTTCAGCTGCTATTTTCAGTTTTGAAAGGAAATAGATTGACAATCCAGGCAGAAAAACTAAAGAAATATCAACATTACTTTAAGAGATAAAATAAGCTCTGTCACTGATTTTAGTTTGAAATATAGTTTATATAAAAAGTGTGTTAGTTATTCTCAGCAGGTATACACCCAGGCTTCATATGAAGTTATAATGCACTCATCTGTGACCTCATAAACAAGTTTGGTGACTTAGATTTCCATCTTAACATTTCGGCACGCTATTTAATAATTCTAGGCAAATCATGCTCTTCCGAGCTGCAGTCATTTGGGAATGACACGAATGACACTGTTATGTCTTGCAAAACAAGTAATCAGTTTGTTACACATCTGAACAACAGTAAGAAGCACTTACCCTCTCGGTGGCCTTGCTTTTCTTAAATGTTGTTCCCGTCGACCTGTAGAAAGAACAGTTATAATATTAGACTGGCTTTTTATTAATGAACATCTGTATTGAATCCCAGTATGTGGGGACTTGTCTACATTCAACCCTTTAATTGCCATGTTGAGTAAGACACAGAAGCTGAATTTCTGTCTGTGTGTGTCATTTGTACTGGGCCCATTAGAGCTGGGATTCACCTTGACAACCAAGCCTTGGAGACAGACTAATCTCACAAGACAGTCTATACTGCACATGCTGCGAGTAAGATAAGGCCTAATGCAATGCAAATGGAGAACACACTCATGCATTGCCATCCTAGATACATTATGATATTATATAATACCATTACAGTGTTTTCCCTCAATTTTCCCATTTATCACAACATAATAGTTTAAATATATTCCATCAAAAGCATGGCTCTGTCCTTTAATGTGTTTTACCTATAAAGCTCACTTCATTAACAACTCTTTTCTATAGCACATTACATCCCAAGGTTGCTACACCTTGTCTAAAGGTTAATTTACCACTATATAATCCAACCCAAACATTGACTATTTCTTTTACAGTTAAGTAACGGTGGAGATTCTCTTAATACCACATACATACAATAAAAACGAAAACCCAAGTAAAGGTTTTAATTGTAAAAGCAGCAGGCCAGAATCTTCACACATCTAAAACATTGTCTTGCACGACAGATCACGTGGAAACCAGCAACCCTATGATCATAACTCAAAATGCAAATTGAACTTTAATATGACGAACATGGACGTGTGCTATATTTCGGAGTAGTATAATTATAAACTATAATTTCCATTCATAGCGAGTATTTAGCAAGCCGCTACTCGCTACACTTACTTTCGCTGAATTAATCGATAGCCTCTTGCAGTCGATATGCGATAAAGTCACACAGCTGTTTGTGTTACATGCATAAGGAGCCTTTTACAAATAGGGGGTGTTGGGTAAGATGACAGGCCCACTGTTCTGGTAACTTAACGCTGCTGCTAACTAACAAAGATATACACAATTGCACAGTTCGTGTGAAATCAACAGGGTAGAGACCATGCGTTTCCCCTTTATTTCTAGAACTATCAAGAGACATGCAATTTGTGATGCCAAACTTAGCGGAACAGTTTGTTAGTACAGCGAAGTTAGATAAGCTAGCCTAACTCTTGACGCCACTAGGCATGCACCACGGATCAGACAGTATTTATAATCGAAATGAGCAAGTACCCCGTGTGCGCGCGGTGGTCGATCTGATCTTACATAATGACGCATATTAGCGCGTGCTAACTGCCGTAAACAACCACCAGTTAGCTCACGTAGCTCCAGCCACTATCAATCAACACTTACCCTGGATGCCCCCTTAGTCAAACGGTGGGAACTACGTAGGTATGGTATGCTGACACAAGGGAATGGTTGTGCAGTGGGATTTTTGAGTTAGCAGTTTTCTCTTATCACGTCTTCCCACGACAACCTACTTTCTGGGTGGAAGGGAGACAGTGCAAAATGGCTGGCTTTCCTGCACGCACCATCAAATTTATTAACAGGGGAGTGGGGTGGAGCCTCTGGCGAAATTTATTTGGCAAATGTATACTTTTTGTAAAAAGAATTTGACGAATTGAAATAAAATACGTATGAATATTTATCTTTTTTATAAATCTCCCTTTAAATACTTAAAACAATATTCGAAAAGACAATTGCTAGGCACAAGTCCCCCCTCCTGAAAGAGACACATAGGCGTTTCTCTCACGTGGTTTCTAAAGTTAATAAAAGCCCAAGGAGGTATATGTGTGCGTTTACTATGGTATGGTGATAACTGAAAGAAAACAGTTTATGGTATTATTTTCAGTTGTAAAAACTTTCACCAGCTGTATGACTTTGTTTTAATTTATTTGTATTTTATTTAAACATCACTGAATGCTGTTTTAATTCAATTTCTTTTTGATTTTCAAGTTCTTCTCAATAAAAGACCTGAACGGTACTTTTACTGTATGTGCCGTCTTATTGTGCTTGTGTGTATAAATAACATTGTGATTCAGAAAAAAAATCAGCAATGCCAAATAAACAAATTATCTGATTAAATTAAACCACATCGTATCATCACGTGTTCTGGGACGTTGGTCCAGGTAAATTACCTGTATTGGGAGTATGTGCTAGCTGGTGTGTTCGTTCGTTCAATATCATCTGATTACTAGCTCAAAATAAGTCTAGTACAAAAAAGTAGACAATATAATGTACATTGAATTGACTGTCAACAGCTTCCAAAACAGAAGGGGCAACATCGAGCTGTTAAAGGATCTAAGAGACATCGAAGAAAAAAACTTAGCTTGTAGTAGTTATGTAGGAGTATCTGGATGGAAAATCATATGACGTGAATGACCATCAAACGAGAACAGAAAAGGAGCCCATATGACAGGTCTTACGTTGTTTGTGTCAATCGCTATATGAGGAATAATGTCGGGCGTCCCAGCACGGATTTTGTTTTATCCCACACTCGCGTATAATGTTGTCATGGAAAAGGTCTCATCGAGACAGTGGTTTAATCGTGTAGATCAGACTGTCATACTCGGTGCCCTTCCGTTCAAATCAATGACGGAGGAGGTAAGATTAACCCCTGCTACTACATTACACCTGTTTCATGAATATAACTGATCTCATCTTAAAAACACACAGACAAATCACGCCTTCCAATCTCTGAACCATCTGTTTGTCACACTTTCTTAGTTGGTCGAGAAAGAGAAAGTAAGGGGAGTTATTACCATGAATGAAGAATATGAAACTAAATATTTCTGCAATACAGCTGAGGTTAGTGTCTCTGACTTTCAGACGTTTCCGAACGCTGTCCTCCCAACCAGGTCAAAGTATTATTTCTAACTGTTTCTTAATATTGGTAATGTTACAGGAGTGGAACGCTGTAGGGGTGGAACAAATCCGACTCAGCACAGTGGACCTGGTGGGTGTCCCCAGCCTAGAGTACATCCACAGGGGTGTGGAATTTGCCCTAAAACATCGGGAGCAGGGCACCAGCGTCTATATTCACTGCAAAGCCGGGAGGTCACGCAGTGCTACTATTGCTGCTGCATACCTCATCAGGGTGGGTATAAGTCGCCAAACATCTAAGACAATAACAAAAAGAGCAAATAGACATCATTTACAAAAGCTGCTGTATGTCATGGGTTACAATAGGGAAAAATGTCTTTCTTTGTGTGGCACTTTATCTTCATGTTGCGGTGTATAAGCTGATTCAGGGTTGGCAATCTTTAGTGTTTTAATATTGTGTTGCGGGATTTTAAAGAGAGAAACTGTTAAAAAAGATGTTGGTACTGGTTTGTTTAAGTGATACTAAACACTGCTTTACATAAAACCCGCACATACAGGTTACACCCAAGCATCACTTCTTCTTTTTTAGAAACAATACTATAATCCCCTGTGAGACAGAGGATTTTTAAGCACTTTTTTAAAGAAGTGCTTACAGTACAAGTTGGTATTTCTATAAATGATTAAAATAAATAAAAAATATTAAGTACGCATCATCTGCAAATGTTAGGAAACTGATATAATAGTCTTCAAAATAATGTTTGAATAAGTTAAAAAAAGACCAGTGGTTTTGGCAGTCTTTATTCTTTATCTGTATTTTATGCAAAAGCTGTATTTTCTGTTTTAGTTACATGGTTGTACTCCAGAGGAGGCTTATAAGATGCTGGTTTCAATCAGGCCTCATGTGCTGATCCACACCGGACAGCTGGATATGCTGCAGCAGTATTACAAGCAAGTGTTTGAGTCCAGCTAGAAGATACATGGATTACAAATGCTGACAGCTATGCTGAAAGTTTTGTGTGAATTTGTGTGTAACACCATTTAGAGTGGTAAACATGTCTACCATAGATCATGAATATGTTTTTTTCTTGTCAGAGTGGGTGTATCTTTCTACACAGACATAAGAATTTGTGTGCTGTACATAAATGCAGACGCGTTGTGTGTTCAGTAAGTATCTGAGATGATTATGTGAGTTAGGTTAAGCTATGATTATGTTCCTCTGGGTCAACAACTGTGAATAAAACAGTCTTGTTCTGTCCCCTTTTTATATTTTTAGCTATTTTTTTCTAGATAGTACATTGGTAAATCATATTTATTTCTAATTGATTTTAATAGTGATTTTAATATGATCACATTTGTTTTATCTGAAGATTCTAACTACTGTCTTTGTATTATGAACTGTTTAAAACTCCACACAAAACCCTGTGTTGTCTGTAGCTCTTTTCATTTTTTTATTGTTTTAGCTAGTTACCATAAGTTTGAAGGAATTATTTTCTTGACAGCTGACTGAGGGCTCATTGAACAGATATGGGTTAATCCATTACCAGGGTTTCTGTTTGATTAAAATACCTTTTTACATAGCTGTAGCGTTGTACTTCATTTAACAAGCCAATGTTTTTTATTAGTTTTATTTAGTTTATCGTTTTGCACTTTAATAAAACAGAAACAGGCCTACACCTGTTTGCGCACTGACTTATTAAACTGTTTGAAATACATTATAATAAATATTATGGGAAACAACGACAAGTGGTGGTCTATTTTGTCAGCAAAAACACATTACACGATAAACATGTTTTTTATTAAGTCTGAAGATGGCAGCAATGTGCTGTAAAATTCATTATGTGACGTCAGTAAGTGAGGGAGGAAAGATGGCGGCCTCCTTGGTTCGGTTTGTTCGCAGCGGTTTAGGCAGGAGTCTAAACGGTAAGACATTAACATCAAGTGCAAAAATGACTTGTTCAGGGTGAATTATTTATTCCAATAATCACCGTTTTTATTGTGCATGAGCTGAAATTGAATCTGTTTTGAGGCATTTGCTGTTTGTTGTTTACCTTTCCTCTCGCTCGTTAGATGAGAAGACAGCACAAACACACTGACGTGTATTCTGTCTACATTATACTAGTGTAGACTAAACAGTCATAAACAACTGAACTATTAAGTCACGGAATTAAATAATTATTTTTTGAGTTGTTTGACGAATGGCATAAATGTCAGGATCTTTTTTTAATGCAGTCAGTTTTGTTGATTTTGTTAATGTTAGTTGACTGCATTTAACCTGTCAGAAATTATAGTATAATATATATATTTATGTGTCTTACATAGTTGCTAGACAGAGTGCGGCTTGTGGTCAAACAAGACCAACAACAACCGAGACCAGACGTAAGTAGATTTTAGGGATTTTGTAATTCAGTTAAACTGTTGTGTTTTGTGCATTTGCCTACTGAAATGTTTTTGTCTTTTAAAACAGCTACTGTAAGGCCCAAGGATCCTGTCACCCACACTCAGCTTTCAGAGTTTGGCGAATATATTGCAGAGATTCTTCCCAAATATGTCCAGCAAGTTGAGGCAAAGTCACTTTCTTGTTTTGCTTTTTTTAAACCTTACAGAATAATGTTATTAAAATAATCAAGCAATTGCAGCGTGTAATATATGTATATGTAGTATAAACGTATATGCAATATATAATAATGAGGTTTTTCAGAGTGTATTCGTGATCATAAGTGTTATAGTATACAGTGTACTATGGTGAGACTTTCACCTCATGAAAAATGATAATTCTTTAAACTCATTCAGGGACAAAAATGGTTCAGGCACTTTTTATGAAGTTGTTTATTTTAATTCCAGGTGACCTGCTATAATGAGTTGGAGGTGATGATCCACCCAGAAGGTTTGATCCCTGTTCTCACCTTCCTGAGGGATCACACAAATGCTCAGTTTCGCAACCTGATTGACCTGACAGCTGTGGATGTCCCTACAAGACAGAATCGCTTCGAGGTAAGCATGCTCATTCTGAAGAACCTTTTATTAATGTCCAGGAACATTTTATTCATGCTTAAATGTATAAAAATAAACGTCAGGTATTTTTTATTCCTTCCCATGTTGGACTCCAGTAATATAATTTGTACTGGTGCAACTTTTTGCGAAATACAAAATAGTAAAAAACACTTTACAGATACAAAGAAGAGCAGTTTATGAATGAGCCAAACGTCACACTAGAGTTTTGTGGGATGCATGTTCATGCCATAATCTGTAACTATTGTCATTGGGAGTATTTGTAATTACAATTCTGCAAATACACTTTTCACAAATGTCTTTTCATGTTTCTAATATTTCTTGGTATTTTTAGGGATTAGGGATTGATGCATAGGTTATCATCATTATAATTAATAATTTATCATTATCACAGATGTTTTTTATTTTAATTAATCGTGTATCATTAATTGCAAACCTACACAAAGCATGCATACATTGATAGGCCAAAGTCAGAGTTGGCCAATGTCTCTTCTTAAACACTTTTTTGATGATTCTCATTTTTCCTTTTCAGATTGTGTATAATCTTCTCTCTTTACGCTATAACTCTCGTATCCGTGTGAAGACCTACACTGATGAGCTGACTCCTGTCGATTCATCTGTCTCTGTGCACCAGGCAGCTAACTGGTACGAGAGAGAGGTATGTGGAATTAACAGAATGTTTTATGAACGTTTTGACCTTCATAGATTACCTACAAAAATGGGCTAGCTTGTGCTTAGATACGATGGGCCACAGTGACAATGTAGACAACATCTGTTGGAAGCTGTTTTGCAGCTGTACCATTTTTAAATTCAGGGAAGGAAATTACCACCTACTACCAGTCAAATGTTGATAGTTTTGTTTGTGCAATGATGGGTGATTTTGGTCCTGTGCCAGCCACTGTGTAAAATTAGCCATTCGTTGGCCAGTGGGCAAAAAGTAAATTTTGTGTCTTGCTCAAAATCCCGTTACTCCCCTTACTTATCATCAGGCATACAGAACAGAAGAAAGACCTTTTCCTAGTGGGGCTTGTGTGCCGCTCACCACCTGCTATGATGCTTTTCTAAAATTGTTCAGTCTGTGGATGGGAGAGTTTGTGGGTTGTCAGTGGTCCATGAGGTCGTAGATCAGCTCCTGTATCTCCTTCAGCTTCTTCTCAGCGAGAAGGGCTGGATTATAAGTAAATCACTGGAAATACATATTCCACATATTGCTGCCAGATCTTGTGAGGTTTGATTAGGTCTGTTGCAGTATTTAAATGATGTGTTGGAGAATGGCAGCTGTAAGAAGTGAGGAGGCTGTAGCTGCACACAAATATGGTGAGGAAATATAAGGTTGAAACAGCTGTAAGAAATGAATTTTTTGTTCAATGTATGATGAATTCATTATGAAACATTTCAAAACAGGTGTGGGACATGTTTGGAGTTTTCTTCTCAAACCATCCAGACCTGAGACGCATCTTAACAGATTATGGATTCGAGGGTCATCCGTTCAGAAAGGACTTTCCTTTGTCTGGATACGTAGAGGTAAATGTGCAAAATATAAATGTGTTCGTTCACTCAGAACTTAATGTTTTGCCATCATTTAGCTGTTTAAAACACCATGCAGAGAACAATTATAAAACTGAAAGTTTCTTTAAAAAAGCATGTGAATACACAGTTTTGTTGAGTTTTTCTTCTCTCTCAGGTACGTTATGATGATGAACTGAAGCGTGTTGTGGCTGAACCTGTCGAGCTTGCTCAGGAGTTCCGTAAGTTTGACTTGAACAGTCCATGGGAAGCGTTTCCTGCGTACAGGGAGCCAAAAGACGCACCCAGACTGGAGTCTGGAGGCAAACCAGCCAAGTAATTTAACCAGTAGAGCTTAAACCACATTTTCAGATGAATCCTCAGAAGGTATTTATGTAAATAATGACTGTTTACTACTTCCAAATAAAAAAGTCTTAAAAAAGCTTCTGTCTCTGCATGTAATTTTAAAAGGCATCTAATTCACACAAACAAGTCCTTTACAAGTAGTTTTGCTTGTTTGGTAATGACAGAGTTTACATTTAGCCCTGTACCTGTATGATGTTTTAAACAGAACAGGGCAATTAAATGCATTAAACTTGCAAAAAAAACTTTTCTGTTGTGGTTCCAGTTGCTTTACATTTTTTTCTCCTTGGTTTCCTGAATTACAGTGTTTTTGCAAAATTTGAGAATAACCTCTTACTCTAAAGTTAATTTTCAAAAAACTTAACGCTCATTACCATTTATGCATTTTAATGTGTACAGTTCAAAGTAATTTTTTAATGAAACTTGTTTAACATATGCATATACAGTATGTATATTCAAATTCTGGTTTAATTTATGTTGGACACGTCAGTTTTCCTATTACAGTACCTGCTTTGCTAAATCAACAGTTTATATAACATTTATGCATTTCCAGTTACCTTCAAATGAGTCATCATTGACATGTTGATTTGTATTTACAAAAACATGTTTTTTTTGCCACTCAGGAATGTCATTGCACAATGCAAAATTGTAGATAAAAGAATCTCTTCTATAATTAAGTGCTTCTTTTCCATTTACAGATCTCATTACAAATTGTGGCAACTCAGAGTTTTTAAATGACCTCTTCACAGAGGCGAGTTTTGAATGTAGACTGACTGCTCGTGTGTCCTCTCATTTCCTCTTGAGTGGTGCTCTGCTGTTGTCATTGGTTTCCATATGTTTATCAGGAGGTATGAAACCTGCATGATTAAAATGAAGCATTTGTTCAATGCAAATTTCTTTCTCCTCTTCCAAATTAAAGGGACAGTCAGTGGTGTACTGCTGTTATTGTAGGTCCTTTCACGGATTTTCCAGTGGATTCAGGTCTTGTCTCTAACTGGGTCTTTCTGGAATACTAAACATCTTTCCCCAAGCCATTCCTTCGCAGGTTTTGCTGTGAGCTTTGGATCGTTATACAGCTGGAAACCATTTCTTTGCCCTAGAATACAAATCTCTGGCAGACTGAAGCAGGTTCTCCTGAAGGATTTACTTCCATTTTAGACTGTTCATGTTGCATATGAAGCCAATAAGCTTTTTAGTCCATCTTTTTTTAACCATGAATTTTCAGGTTTCTGCTCCAGGCATGGCTACACGTTCTTTCTCCAAAGTAGTTTCCTTCAAGCCTGTATTTTTAAGAAGCTGAATGTGTGAAGTGTTGAGTTTTTTTGACTGGACTAGATGCCTATTACAGTCAAAAGATCTCTGAAACCTTATCAGTGATATAGCTGCAATCCTGGGCCATTCACTTTCTCTGGTCTGTCAGATGTGTTGCAATTTGCAACAATGCTGAGACAATGAGTGGAAGCACTTTATTTTACAGTGTCTATAACATGTTACATGTGCTTAATATAGTAATAACAGTAAATTATGCATAATTATATGCAACTAACACTAAATTAAACCCTAAGCCTAACTCTATAGTAAGTAGTTGTTAATTAATATTAGTACTTAAATATATAATTACTGTTATAGTTTTTACAGTGAGGAAGAGCTTTTTAATGCTTTTTAAAACTTTTAATTGTTTGCTGCTTATATTCATCTGATTCTTAAAGGTACGTTTATAAGAATGATTTATGATTTGAGCTGTCAGGTCTGATTTCCCAGGAATTGTCAGTTTGGCTTTATTTGACTTATATATTTATTTGGATTGCAGCTTTATTGAATTTACTGTATGAGCAACAGTGATTTAGCAATCAAGTAATAAGCTATTTATTCAAATGTTTTGTTTGAAACAGATTCTAAAAATATACACTTTATTCAATTGAAGTTTTCCCCACAGAATTCCCCACAGAAATAAAAGACAAAAGAAACTGTTGACATTCAGTTTTTATTTGGTTTGTTTTTGAGTTCTGGTTCTTTCTCCAGTAAGATCCAGTGTGTGCTGATCCATTTCTACAGTACTTAACAAAGAAGCTCATACTGCACAAACATTGAAAAACTAATCCAGCTTGCTTTTACAGAGTTTATTGACTGGATTAAACCCATACAGAAAAGTACATAAGACCAGGCACAGAATTAGAAACACAATCCTTCACTCATAGAAATGGATAGAAAACAGAGAAGTATTTACATTTTGGAATTATGCACTTTAAACGTATGCTTCTTCCCATAAATAAATCTTTATGGCAATGTACAGAGAACAGCATATAATCAGATGAATTTAAAAAACTAACCGTTCAATTTTTGAATAGACTTACTTTCCAAAATATAAGTATTTCAATATAACAATACGTTTACCTATATTTCAGACTCATTAGCATTAATTGGAGTAAATAAATTTGAAAGGGAATATAATCATTATTCCTTTAGAAGTTGTTCTCTCTACGCTCCAAATTTTCCGGCCATATGTAGTGAATTTATGGAAGCAAGTTTAAATGTTTAGTGCTATTCCAAAACTAGACTGACTTGATTATTTATAGAAGTGCAAATTTTGCCCGTTTTTTTGTGCAATGAATACTGATCTTACTATGAAAATAATGAAAGAATAGAAAAAATACTCGTGCAAACCCTTCGTGCAAAATCTTCAAAGACAACACAAAACTCTTATTTGAAATACGCATGCAATTACTTTGTTTGATTTGAAAGAGCATGAAACACAATTTTGAGTTGCACCTGTCTGAATGAATGTATCCTCTCTGCAGAGAGATTAGTGCTATATATACAATCACAAGAAATCAGCATCCATGACCTTAAAGGGAGTTCAATTTAATCACCAGCATTGCTCAGATAATACATGTTTTTAACAAAATTAAAATGCTTGATTTAGTTTTAAATGAACATTGCACCCTCCTGACTTTTATTAGGGTTGGGAGTGCTTTGCTCAGACTATTACTTCTGCTTAAAAAAATAAGGGAGTCAAAATAATTTTCTTTTGTAATTGATTTCTTACAACAAATCTTAACATATTTATCATGGAATATTTTTTAGGGATACCAAGCAGTGGCTATTTTTTGATCAACCATTAGGTGCTTCTCTCCAGGCTTTAAGATTTTCTCCCAAATCAGATAAGTGGGGGCAAAAATAAAAGCCGGAGAGATTTTTGAATGAAGTCCAAAGAAGCAAACCATGACTTTTGGTTTCTGGTTTGGTCTCAAGTGTATAAGATTGAGAGTAAGTAATAAACACTCTTTCCACATAAACACTGATGACCATTCAGTCAGCCAATCCTTCCCAAAGACCCACAACCCAGACTGGCTCCTGGACTGGCCTACAGTGTCTTATCCTGTTTCTGCTGCTGAGGAGGGCTTTGGTGGAGCTCAGGGTAAACCAAGAAGCCGGTGAATGTAATATAATTGGCATGATTACTGTAAGCACCAAACCCATCCTTCTGGTGGCTATAGAGCCAGATAGTATCACCATACTGTAGTGACAACATCAGACTCTGGCTCTGCAGGGCCTTCTCAGTGTCGCTGTCATCATAGATCATGGTCTGAACTTCTAAATGGTTCTTGATCAGTTTCACTGACAGGGTCTTATGGGGCAACTTGCCAGCATTAAAGGAAAAGTAATAAGCACCTGGCACTCTGCATTTGAAAATACCAGAGCTCACATTAAAGTCGTTTCCGATATTCACAAATTCTGTGTCAAAGGTGATGGGTTGGTGCTCAGGGTATCCTTGATCCACTCCCACAATGCTCTGAGTGCGGCCCACAGAGAAAGCCGATCTTTGATCGTTTTCCTCATCTTCTCCATCTCTCTCGTCCTCTTCTTTTATCTCCTCATGTCTTCTCTCTTCTTTCAAACTCACACTTGCATCTTTAGTGATTGTATTTTCATGCTCGGGCGATATGTTATCATTGATTTTGGGTGGCTTATTGTCACTCTCGTGCTCTTTGTGTGTGGGCTCTTGGTAGCCATATACATCAGGGTAGATCAGGTAACCATTGAAGGTGGTGTAGTGACCCGTGTTGCTATAGATGGCATAGCGAGGGTCTCCGTGGAGACGAAGCCAGACCGTGTCTCCGAAATCCAGCTGCAGCATGGCACTCTGGCTCTGCACTTTCCGTTCTTCTCCTGCGTTCTCGTCGTACACAATTGCCTGAACCTCATTGCGGTTCTTCATCAGCATGACTGACAGGTCTCGACGTGGGAACTTTCCCACTGTGAATGAAAAATAGTACGCACCCGGAATCCTGCAGCGGAATAAGCCAGCCTTCGGATCAAAATCACCCCCGATGTTGACATACACCTTGTCAAAGGTGACAACCATCTTCGGTCCACCCTCCATGCTGCTGGTACGTGCCACAGAGAATGCAGATCGCAGCTCCATTGCATCAGACATGCGGGAAAATGCCCATGCGGTGATCACATGACACAGCATGCACAATATCAGAGGCCTGGTTCCAGGCAGCATTGTAACTCTAGAGGAGAAAAAGACACACAGTTAATATGAACAAATACAGTTTATGAACAGGCATTTAGTTAACGCTCTTATTTAAATTGAGCACTTTGAATTAAACCTGTAAATGATAGCTGCTTCTCATTAGCGAAACATCCGCTTGAAAAAAGACTTGGGTTTTTTTTTACCTCTTAAGCAATCATTATGCATACAAGTGCCAGCGGGAGGTGGGATCAAAACAGAACAGATCATTGCCTTTGGTAGATACAGCTGGATGAGAGCGTTGTTTTCAGACCCTCTCTTTTCCCCTGAGATAACCGGTAAGGACACACACTGGATCAGCACATCACACTAGAACACCGGAGGTGACAAAACACTGCGACTAAAATCATTTCTGAACAGCTTTCTGTTTTTTATATCATCTTTCAAGCCTGCAGCAAATTTTCCCATAATTTATACTGTTTCTAATATCATAGCAGAAACTACAAGAGGAAAACAGTAACATCTGAGTATCAAAATGCATTTCTGATTCATTTTATTTACACCACAAAAATGGCTGCAGAGTCACTCTCATTCAATAACTGCATCTTTCCATTTTTAATTTGTAAGGTGATGCTCATAAAATGATTTTTCAGTGACTGTCATATTTTTGCACACAGACTGCTAATGAGCCTCATTCAGCACCTCAGATAATCAGATTGTGATGCAAAGATCTCCAGTCTACCGTCGCTGTTGATGTGCCTGAGGGGAGAGCAGCGCGTATATATAATCTTCCCAGCAGCAGGTGATGAAGGACACCTGGTGACTATTGTCCATACACTGCTGCTAATTATCCATCATAGCATTTTTCCCTCTAGGAAGCCAGTTCAATATATGTATGTGCATGATGTCTTCCAGGTCCATAATGAAGCATCATAGAAACTCCTTGTTTTCCTGGACCGACCATCTGCTGTGTATATGCCCTTTCCCCCCCACACTCTGCGCTGTCATGTTTCCTTATTCATTTCTGTACGTTCCTTGTAGTCTTTTACAGCCACAAGATATATATTATAGTGTAAATGATGGAACAATAAAATCAGCAGCTTCCATTTGTTTAATGGATAGAGACTCATCATTATTCCACTCTGATGAAACATGAATAAAAATGAAAAGATAATAAAAGAGGCTTTTGCTCTTAATGAGATCTCCTGAGACAGCAGAGAAGTTTGAACACTGAGCCAACACTAAAAATAAAGTGACCACTTTTTTAACAGTTTACGAATATTCATGTGAAATGCATGAGTAAATTAGCACATGGTTGTATTTTGATTTTTAAAAGCATGTTATGATAGTGCCAGCACATTATCTAACACGTATATCAGGGTTTTTAAATCTTGTGATTCTGCGAGTCACGTCTTTCATCTGTTTTAAATTTAAAAAATGTTCCATGTATATTCTTGCAGAAAGTGCTCATGTTTAATGTTTGACTTTTATGTTAGATTAACATGCTGGTGGATTAAATTACAGTCTAATAAAAGAGTATAATGTTTGCCTCCTGTTGTTTGATCTCTATTTTTAGCTGAGCTTTCATGACCTGAAAATCTCAGCACGGGAGGGGAACATCAATATTTGTCAATGCCTTTCTAGTGTTTTTAACCACACCTTTCTCTTTACCAATGCTGAACTGCACACTTCACTGAGAACACACACAAACATCCTTAAGACTGGTGGGACAAGAACAGAAAATGTCTTGTTGAGACCAAAAGTGGAGTAAAAAGTAACTTAACATTTGTTTAATGCATTGTATGTTTACTGCTGTTTTTGTACAATAACTTTGTAAAAAAAAAAAATTTTACAAAAAAACATTTTTTTACTTCTTTAAAATATAGCAATATCCAATTCTAAAAGTACGTAAATTAACTTCTTTTTTGGATTGCTTATGAGGACTTATGAAGTTTCATTGCCACTTTAGTATTAGCAAATTACACACAGCTCTCATTATGGCACTACAATGTGTTACATTAATATCTTCCTTATTTGTACATAAACACAGAGACACCATCAAACTATTTCCCATGGACTAATACTGGATGGCCTGTTTGCTGATAGAGGTGATACATTATTGACACTCAAATACCAGCCAGTGGCTTTTTTTCAATAGCTTTTATCCAAGAAAACACTGACATAAAAAACAGGAGCGCCAAACTGCTTTAAAGCAGTTGCAGGTAAAGCGAAGTGGACACACTTGGCCTCATTTTGCCAGTGAAACCCCACTCAGATTGTGAGAGGTATAGCGTGTGGCAGGCCGGGTGTTTAATGAGGGTCTGTGGAGTATCGGCGTACACTGAGCTCAGAGCCTGTGAACGTGAGCTCCAGGGTCCTGTTATCTCTTCTCTCTTTCTTTTTCTCTTTTCCTAACAGCTCTTGATACCTTGATACTGCCACTCTCACCGAATCATTCAGACACACACACACTATTCAGTGATGCACAAACACAAAACCCAGCAGACTTTACAGAAGAAAAGGATGTATTTGCAGCTGATAAGATAAGAAAAGGTTGTGCCTTCGTGTATCAAAGACAGAGGCAGAGCATGAGGATAAGAAAACACATGTGTAGAATCATTGAAATGTTGGCACTCTGACAGTCTCAATTCTGTGAGCGTAATGATGGCTTGAACCCGACAGCTGGCGTCTCCTGAACTCCCAGTAGTAAGAGGATAATTCATTCTCCTCATTTACAGTCTTTCATCAGACTCATACTTGTCTGTAAATTGAACCACTATCAATTTAAATATTTGTCACGCTTCAGTATTTCGCTGTATAATTTGCAGCAGTCAAATTAAATACAAGCAGGGTTAACAGTGCAGCCCACCTGCTGGCCAGTGTGCGTCTTTATAATCCCTCACCTGTGATATGTGTAATGAGCCAGCGTTTATTTCAGTCACCCATTACGTCTGCTCAAACACTGAATTTAAAACTGTTAGAAATATCGTGGTAAATTTACAGGCAAGAATGCTAAAATTCTGCTATAAATATATATGGTACATTTAATCTTAGTGTGTAAATAAACTAACAATATCGGTATTATTTATGCTTCTGCTGGACCATGTTAATTCTCTTAGTGCACATCCATTTAAACACGTTGTGTTTTCTAAAAGAGCAGAATTTAAATCAATACTAAATGCTAATAATCAATAAGCATTTTTTTATAGTAATCGTTATACAATAAACCAATTTTGTCTGACGGTGTGAGTAAAAGCGCAGGTGCATTAGTGTTTGAATCGGACAGAGAGAGAAATGAAAATTTTACAATAGCCTTCCTCTGGTTTAACCTACATGCTAAGATCTATAAATAAAAAAACATTATTTATCAGGAAGCCACATAGCCAGTCCATACAATTTTAATGAGTTTATCTGTGATCTAAACATTCGTTTTTGCTAGACAGCAGTTTTTGATTGCAACATTTTCTACACACACATAAACACACACACAAGCTGAATGAGTGTCTTTAGGGAAATCTCCCTAGCAGTGCAGATCCACATCACATCACTATCAGCAACAAAGACCCCCCGCCCCCCTTTCTCTCTGTTTCTTTCTCTCTGTCCCTCACCGACTCTGTCCTAAGGTGATGCAGATATGAGCGTTGTGAGTTTATGACTCTGGCTTTATGGGCATCAACCCCACGTGTGCTGTGTTCAAAGCCATCAGCTTAAGGTTTCCCTCTGTTGCAGCTCTGCTATCCGCTATATTCAACAATAGCAACGTCAGCGAGAAAGAAGTCAATGAAATTCCTTCATCTCACACAGGATCAAAATGACAGTGATGCACCACGAAATCTGCAGCATGCAGAGGTTAAAAACTGATAATAGGAGTTTATGCCTCTAAGAGAGCGTTTACGCCGATCAGATAAAAGATGAATACAAAGCAACGGGCTGATACGATCACCGCTGCATCACAAGACAGAGACAGCGAAAGAGAGATAAAGAAGGATGAAATCCTTCAGCTGTTGTCTTTACCTGTGTGCTCTAGGCTGCAGGAGGCTGGTGTGAAGTTCTCTCAGAGGGCTGAATGGAGGACTGTTTTTACTCTTTTCTTTCTCTGCTTTTGTTCTTTCTCTCTTTCTCTCTCTCTCTCTTGCTTTCTCGGTGTGTTGGCTCTCAACCTGCTGCTGATGTCTGGTGCAGCACACACCCACACATTCATGCCCGCACACACACACACACACACTCTCTCTCTCTCTCTCTCTCTTTCTCTCCAATACAGTCATTGGAGGATTTAAGAGCAATCGGGGTGCTGCAAGCTGATTGGGGGCTCTGGAGCAGACGAACAAACGGCCATGCTGGAATGACTATTAGTAAGGAGAGTCCAGGGGGTGTTTATATGTCTGTGTGTATATGTGTGAACATCTGTTTAACAGCAAGCAAGTCTGAATGTGATGACGTCTTTTATTGTAATTTTTGATGTGCAGACTCAAGGGCAATAGCAGACTGTAATATACACAGACTTTAGTTTTACCACAACAATCGTGGTTATTTCACACCTCTGCTCATAATAATAGTCATTACTCTGGATCCCTGAGGAGAGACATTTTACACAGGGAAAGACAAACTGATTTGTTAGCTATTCAGCTACTCCAATATTTGCAGTATACGTTTCAGTTTCAATCCTGTATTTGGTTTTATCAAATTACACAACTGGCCAATTTGTTTTTGCTCTCACTGTTTCTCTCTCTCTCTCTCTCTCTCTCTCTGTGGGCACCATATGGACTGGTTCTATTTTCCTGTTTCTGGCAGTTCCTCCCATCCTGCTCTTCTGGCACAGAGCGGATTAATCCGTTTCCACAACATTCATTCGATCCCTTTTATTATTAGCCATAGTGAATGCATGTATCTAGTCTCTGGAAAATGAGCATTTGGGACAATAATAGCTATATATTTTTTTTTATATTCATATTTAATATAATATATTTACATTATACAATTTAACTATTTTATAGGGTTATAGGTCTTGAAGGTCTTCATTCACATGTGGAATTGAATCCACCCATTATAGTGTAAAAAGTGCGCTGAAGTCATGAGGTTTCTTTGACTTTCACACAGGTCATGTGGTTAGAGTTTTTTCTCTCTCCCCCGTGACTCAGTGCTGCTTGAAATAAGCATCTGAGGAAAACAGGTCGTTCGCACCCGTCCTCAAATTCACTCTGCATCGTGACTGAAAGACTCTTTAAACTTCAGCGCCAGCCACTTTAAAGCTCCTGAGCCATCATGGCTGCCTGGTCTGAGCTTTTATTTGAGCTGTTTAAATGGAACAGGTGTTTATACAGTGATATCACTCCAGTTATGGACCTCACAGGCCTCCTCTACACCTGACATTAGCATCTGTTTTCGGCTCACAACCAGATAGCACTTGATGATATTAAAAACAGGTGTAAAAACATTTAAGACACATTGTATTGTATTGTGATCTGACCAATTAAACCACAGGAGATTTTTTTTTGCATTTCCTTTATTCAGCCAGCAGTCACACACTAACACATAATATATGTATATGAATGGTTCAGTCAACTAAACCAGAGACCCTCTCCTCAAAATCCACTTAGAGGTGGGCACAGGAGATGCATTAGAGACATACAGTATATAAACCGGTTTATCAGGTTTAAACAGCAATTTGTGTCTCTAATGAACATCTGTTTTTCAGGTGTAAACAGGGCCACACTTCAACCCTCCATCCACACTCATCCAAAATAATATAACAGTACTTACAATGAAACTAACACATAAAAACACTTCTGCACCTCAAGCTTGTATTAATGTTGTAGTTCTTTAATACCCATTTAGACTTCTTAAGCTCCTGATGTCTTTGATGTCTCTGCTTTGAGGGTGTTAGTAAGAGGAAGGACAGTTATTTTTAGATGAGACATTCTCTCTGAACATAAACTCTACCCGCACATTTAGAACATATTATTTCAGCAACAAAAGAAAAATCCCTTTTGTTTATCACAGTGGTTGAGTAGATGTCTGCTTCAGGAATACAAAAGTAACATAACAGAGGCTTGCGTTATCAGAGCACTTACAATACCTTAAATAAATAATATATAATAAATAAACAGAATAAATGAAGATACAGTCAATTTAATTAAAAATATGACTGACGATATTAACACTTATAAAATACAGTATTTGTCCTTTTGTTCATGGTGACTCACGGAGCATGTTGTGATGACAATAACTTGGCATACATAAACTGTTATTTAACTCATTGGCATTGCTAGCAGCGCTACATGAGCATGACAGCCAAGGGAAGTTAACTGAGCAACATGAAATCAGTAATACATCCCTTCAATTTCACGCTCAGACCATGACAAGCTGCTCTGGAATGAGAGGTGCCAAACCTCATGCCTCATGGCAGCAATCCGTGACAAGAAACGAGCTGTGCAGTGTGTGTGTGTGTGTGTGTGTATGAAGGAAAGGGAGAGTGACAAAGAAGGAATATTCCTTGACAGATCTCTCCAGTTACGGGGATTAGATGAAACAATTTTCCTGTGCTTCAGTTCCACTCCATTTTCTCATTTTTTTTTCAGAATAATTCTTTCAGAGAGAAGGAGAGAGATACCAAATAAGAAGCAGACAGAACGAATATATTTGTCCTCAAGCTTAATCTACAACCTACCAGATCTCCCACCTCTTCTAACTTCTCTCTCTTTTTCTGCTCCTTTCCATCTTTCTCATCTCTTGAGTTCTCTGTGGCCTTATTGAGGGTTTGTGTCTCTTCTGATGGTGTCTGTGAAGGTGTGTGGGATTTTCTCTCTCTGTCTGGGTGAATGTTTTGGTAATTGTTTGGTTTTTAATCATTTATGACTATTTATAAGCTTTCTGAGTCTTAAAAGCTGAAGGAATCATGAACAAACTGTGCAGACGAAGAGAGAGAGAGAGAGAGAGATGGTTGGTTGGATTAGGGTTTGTTATTATGCTGTGTTTGCTAATAGACTTGTTCCATGAATAGCATCATGGACAGCACTGCTCCTGTCACACAGAACTCACATGACTCACATGAGCTAAATCACAGCAGCCCATCTCCAAACTACAAAATGCAAAGCTACAGTACACTTTATAATCCTCTTATAGAACACTGAAGAAGAAATTCTTCCTATAAAACACCACAATGCAAAAATACCTGAAGATAAAAAAAACATGCCACAAGAGAGCAAAGTGTGTTAAACCCCCAGCATAGAGAATGAATAACAAAATCACACTGTCTTATGATTTCTTGCAATTTTATGGAGAACAGTCACAAAATCCCTCCACACTTTACTTTTTACACAGCAATTTTACACTTTGTTTTAAATCATAAACCAATGCTTATATATTTGCTTATATAATTTTCCAGATTTCCTGGTGCAGTCTGAGATCCAATGAATAAAGATTAAATTGTACAAATTATGTTTTGGACAATTACAATAACACACACACACACACACACACACACACACAATATTTAATATGAATGTGATTTAAATAGTTTACAAAATGTATATATTTATATCTCACAATCAGAACTATTTGTGGTGTACTAGATTGGAACAACGATCTGATAGCTGTTGTTATGGGGAAGCTTAAAATGTGCTCTAAGCATCGAATCATCAGCTTCCTGGTCAATGCAATCCATGGTGATTTCAATCCCATTTAAATGAATAAAGGAGACTTGGGGGCAGTTTGTGAGCATTTGTTTAGGTCTTGATCTGGTGCACTCATGGTAAACCTCCATCTGTCACAATAAGAGAGACAGAGGGATAGCGAGAGAGAGCAAAAGATCAGAGAGAGAGGGAAGTAGCTTAGACAGCCCCCAGGGGGACTTCTCAAACCCATTCTCACCTCCTGAGGAGCAGATGGGGAAGGGAAGAAGACAGTTTTGGACGAACTACAGCACGCTGTGGTCCAGGAGGAACTGATGAAGACACTGCTGAGGAGAATTTAGAGCCATGCAACATTGCTCTTTTTAAGAGATACCAGACTTTGTTCTCTATATGAAAAAAGGTGTGTGTTTCATACAGTAATTGTCTGGTAAAGAAAAGTAAATAGGTCAGATTTGTGTGTTATTCTTGTTTTGACCCATTTTTGTTAGTAATTTGTTCATTATTTTAAAACTTCTAAAAATAAATGCATTAAATCAGAACTACATAATTATCTCATCTTATCTCTTAATGGCTTTCTACATGTATTAGGAGAAAGAATAATTATGCCATCATTATAAGATGGAATTTGTACAGTAATTTAGCCTAACTAATGATGCTATAGTAAACTGTTCCTGTCATTCACACAGTTATTATAAAACTTCAGTTAATATAGAACGTTCAGAGTCCCATGAGGCCGAAGCTGTTATAGATGCTGTTAATAATATTTGGGTTAGGTTAGGTCAGATACATTTGTTGCCACTGTGTAATTTGAGTACAAGGAAATCCCTCTTTACTATCAACATTGCATGTCTTTGTAAAGATGCTATCATTGGATCAGTAAATCTAAGATATATCACTTTAAAGAGCTATTTCATTTCTACAGCTCTCCTGCAAGTGTGCTGTTGCTAAGATACCAGTCTGCCACATACCACCTCATGCATCCCCCGCGTGCATTTGTTTCACACCCTTTGCCAGGAGATGGGGAACTGCACCTTCACAAAGAACCTCATCTTACAGTCCAAACAAAACATTCCATGACATGCAGTGATTTCAAGCCTGTGCTGTCATATTCTGAGAATTAAAGCAACCCAAAAAAGCACCATCATGCTCAAACAGATAAGAAAGTGTAATTTTGCACAGCAAGATGCAAAATTATGCATTTGACGACATGCACAGATATATTTATCCTTGCAAACCTCTATGCTGATTCTAAAAGTGACCTTAATGCAATTTTCGAAGCTCATTTAAACACAACAAAAACACTTAACAAAACAAAAAAACATAGAACACCACAACCGTGTCGTATGGTGTATGTATTCAAGTTTACCTCTCTCTTTCTCTCTCTCTCTCTTGTGCTTTCTTTTTTCTTTATCTTCTTATGGCATATGTAAAGTATTACATGCATTTATTATGGTCTTGTTAAAGGCTTCAAAATGCAGCCCAATCAATTTTCTGTAGGAAAATAGCAAATCATCCTACAGAGATTTTCTATAAACAAAGGAAATTAATTTAATAATGTTGAATAAATGTTAAATGCTCTCTTATGACATCATAACCTGTAATTGGTGTTTTCTAATAACCTGTTAAACCCACAACATTTGGAAATACCAGAAAATGAAATAAGTCTGAGTTCATTAAAGTGTTTTACATTCAAGTGAAGATTTTAAGTTTTAAGTATAAGAAGGACATAATGATAACAGAGACAATGTAAACAATGATCGCAGAGAAATCAACTAGTAAAATCGAGTAGTCTTGCAAGCAAGCCTTTGACTGCATAAACACAAATACTTTATAAAAGCGACTGTATAAAAATGCAACTGGTGTTTTTCTAAATATAGAAATACGTCAGAAATACATGTCTGTTATGATGCATTCCTACTGTATTGTATTGTACATTTTTAGTAAACAGCTGGTTTTAAAGAAAATATATTTGTTTCCCTATACATGTATATACATTTTATTTATGTCTTATATATAGTATGTAATATATATATATATTCATTAAATTAGGCTTTAGTAAACCAGACAATTTGAAACTTACAGAAACATTTTGTATCTATCATCTCCCCAGTGTGTGTCTCACCTCAAGAGTAGAGCCAGAAGACCCACAGTGACCTTAAATACACACATTAAAGCAAGAGACCTGCAGGGGAGGTCTGAACTCAATTATAACATGCAAATGACTTTGAGAAAGAGAGTGAATATGCAGATATTGCTTAAGGACAATTAAAGTCCTACAATGACACAGTTTGGACCAAAATATTAAGACGGAGCACATATAAAAAACACATATGCAGATCACAACAAGCACTGAAAATTATTTTTCTCAGCAGTTTTCGCAATAGCTTTTAAAATTGTATGTATATAATTTATTCATTATTTACCAGTGTGAAAGATGCATTTAACTTCAGAAAGTGAGTATTGGCTGGAGTCAGGCCTGAGTTTTGAGGAATGACAGGACAAATGGTTTGGTGTTTGATTCAAGTATTTATTGGCATCATCTTTTGCTTATCACATATGATTAAGTGACGCTGCTTAAACGCACACAGTCTACATAGTTTTTACACCCCCCGTTCTCCTGGTCTGGGTGCTGAATGCTGTTCTGCTGTTCCTATCAAAAGAGAAATTCATCAAAGGTCAAATAAAAAAAGTCCCTTAGAAAAGTGTGGATTTTGAAAACACTACAGCGATTACGGTATTAATTGTGAGTGGGAAGAGGGCCAAAAAAGAGACACAATCTTTTGAGATACAAATATCCTCAGCCCTGAAAGAGAGAGAAATGTTTCACTCACAGCATTTGTAGAGTTTCGTGAGTCTGATGATGTCATTCTGGCTCATCTGAGTAGCTCCGCCCAGCTGAGCGTTGCCGTTGGGAATAGGAACCATAGTGGGTTTGCCATTCTTGGAGAAAGCAGTCCTGATAAATTAAATGCCACAGATGCGGTTAGATCTGGTTCTTCTTACACACAGAGAAACATTAACTCCTCTCCAGCTCGCTCACCTTGCATACTGCATCACAGAGTTGTAGTCATAGGGAGTTCCTTGGTTTAAAGTGTTGATTTTGTTGAAGTTATGCTTCATGTCTAATAAACAAACACAACATTTATTGTTGGTCCCATTCAGGAATTCTAACAAGATTTATGATGTAATTTTAAGTCTGTTATTGTACACGTACTATCTATGATGTTCTCCCAGAGAACACGAATGTGACTGTCACGGTCACTGCGGGTTTGTTCATGGTTGAAGCCAAGAGCATGAAGCAGCTCATGCTGAATAGTTTTGTGGTAAAGGCAGCCGCTACGGGCTAGAGACACAGTCTGGGCGTTACCTCGGCGACCAACGTATGAGTAACATCTGTAAAGCAAATAATAAAATGTCTTTTTATATAACCATGACCCACAATAAAATTTCAATTCTCAATCATAATTTCATTTCTCAAGTTCACTAATCCTCAATGCATCCCAGAATCTTGATTAACTTTTTATTACATCCTGGATTTGAAATGTAATTCTTATTTTGACTCCAGTTCTGTTTCCACTGTACCTCTGATTCTGATTCTGATTTGGATTATTGTGAATTGTTGACATTCACATTCAATCTGATTTTCAGAACCATCTTGATTCTAATTAGTGGTGTTTTTCTGATGTGATTGTGGGTCTGTTACGCACCCACTGCGGGACTCAATGCTGATATAGTCTCTCTCACTCTTGCGACGGAAGAAACGGATACAGGAAATGGAAGAAAAAGAGTCCAGACCTCTCTGAATGATCTCCACCTCGCGGGAGGCTGAGGGTACAAAGGGCAGAGGTTGATATAGAAATATTAACTTGTTTCATAAGATTATAAAACTTTAGAATGAGATTCTGCAGTGAAATCTGAATTCTTTATGGACTATGAGTGGAAACATAAATCACAAAATAACGTACAGTAGTGGTTGGCGATGACGTAAGGTACCCAAACTTTGCCATCGCTATACTTGGGCCAGAGGCATCCTTTGGCTGTGCAGGGGTCAGCATTTCTCTCATCCACAGCAATGTCATCCAATAGTTCAGGCTCATCAGGTTCAGGGACTAACAGAGAAATAACAACATACTTAACTATTACTAACTAAAACACATGTAAAGATTGTTAGAGCTGATGTGTGGCTGTATAGATGTGTACTGTTGAGTGTGTGATGTGTACATACTTATGCCAAAGTTGGCTCTATGCAACAGTTCAGACACTGGCAGTTCAGAATTGTCCTCCTCAATAACTGTTATAAAAACACACCAGCATTTATTAATGAAACATTACCTCATCAGCTGAGTTTAAAAGTTTAATCTCAAAGCTCTTTATATTGTCATTTGAATAATCTGAGTTTCCAAGTGTTTGACTTACCAGGCTGCGTTTAAGGATCGCCAGAACACCACACATAACACAAACATGGATAAAAAAATAAAACATTAACTAGAAGAAAAAGTCAACAAAACGCAGGTAAATCTCATCTTAAATATATGTGTGTGTGTGTGTGTGTGTGTGTGTGTGTGTGTGTGTGTGTGCGTGTGTGTGTGTGTGTGTGTGTGCAGTCGTGCATGCGTGTGTGTGTGCAGCATCCTTTGCACACTACTGAGTGCTATACAGTACTGTATGTACGTGTGTCTTACCATCTCCTCAGCTTTAACAGAGAAGACCAACAGCAGGGCCAACAGGCCAAAAATCGCCTTTGTCACAAACATGGTAGCAAAAGACCTGCTGGCAGAAACCACAACAGCTTTAGATTTACATTGACAATGTGAAAACCTGTTAAATAGACAAATCTCTTATGATCAAACTTATGTGCCATTCCTCACCTCCTATTCTGCTAAAACATAAAACAATTTACCACTTTACAACAGATCTCAAGAGGGAAACACAGCAGTCATACCTCAGATTTCCAAAGCCAGTGCAACACTGTGGCCGAAAGAGGGTTTTATACCCTAAGTGTGTGTCTGTATTAATGTAACCTTTCCATATATGGGCAATAGGATATGCTGACATATGTTAAAATGTTATCTATGAAACATGCAGTCAAATGTATTAAGTTGAGTTTTTATCATTTTGAGATTTGTATAACCTTGTTGGAAAGAGAACAGGTGTCTAATTCCCTT
Source organism: Ambastaia sidthimunki (assembly GCA_036877625.1). Lineage (NCBI taxonomy): Eukaryota > Metazoa > Chordata > Actinopteri > Cypriniformes > Botiidae > Ambastaia > Ambastaia sidthimunki. Next base: position 46,992 of record JAZGTK010000313.1, read on the forward strand.
ACTATGTGAGTTGCTTATAGGAACACCGACCTACATCCCACCCAAACTTTGTAGAATTATCAGAACCTACAAATTATATGTTATGTCACACCCAGACTGATGTGTGCTAAGCAGCATTGGAGTTATTTAAAAATGAAACTACTATTTTTGACAACTGATTTTTAATTTCCCAAAACTGTATTCAGGCTTCTATATTAATACAAATATAAGTAATCACTTTAATTCACTTTATTAATTTAAACAAAATGCAAACGTGAAACCCAATAGTATTTACATAAATACAATAACACAACACAAAGCCAGTAACACAACTAAAGAAAAATTTTGTTTATTTTTGAAAATGTACGTATCTACCTATGAACGTAGCCAGTTATGAGGTCCGGACATCGGTACATTTTTTCATTTTTAAATACTAACTTTGAGTTTCTGCATGTATAACTTAGTTTAGACTGTTTGCTGGATTGTTTGGTGTCCGTGGTGTGTAAATGAATGACATTGATTTATAAATAAATGACATTAAACGCGACTTGATAGAGTTGTGAGGGTGAGCGGGTGCTGTGTTGCCAGATCCCGTTATTATAAGCATTTTTGGACTTGTTATATCCACTAAATGAGACACTTCAGCACGTTTATACAGTGCGATGTTAAAGGTTAGACATTTAAGTCTAAAGGCTAGTTACAGGTTAGAAGTTAAAGGTTAAATGAAAGTTAGACATTTTTGGAAGTTTTGTTATCTTATTTAAAGTTATTGAACTGATTTTAATTTATTTTGGCTTTGTTTTGGTATAAAAGTAATAGCAATAACTAGCAACACTGCACTTAAACCGACAATAATCAAAACATCATCAACGCAATGATCATCATGAAATTATCTTTAAAAACAGCCACAAACAGCTGAAAACTGTATACTATACTATAAAATGTGCTTTACACTATATACTCATTTTATAGTATTAAACTATAGGCAGCGGCTAATAGATGCTATTTACAATAAGTGTAAATAGCAACAAAAAAGTTTTTTCTTTGCACTAAGTGCAATATTATATTATATTATAAAATGTGTTGCATTTAAAGGTGTTAATATGGCATACGATACCTTACTCCAGATCTTACTTATTTTCAGACCTTGGCTGCAGCCATGCTCCACATGTACAGTTTAAAGTTTGTATGTACATTTTGTAAATATGGTTGTCTGTGTTTGTCTGTCTGTGTGTGTTTGAATGGTCTCTGTCTGTGTGCCTGAGATGCAATTTCTTCATGTTCGTGTCTACAGTCGCCATTCAAACTGTTGCAGAAAGATAGACAATGTATTTATGCACGTAATTAATATTATTAACATATTTCAAGTATATCAGTATCAATACTCTGGGGAGGGCCGGAATAAAAGTTATCTGAGCTCTAAACGGCCACACGGAGCGCAGTTAAGCACGTTTAAACAGGCCTGTTAAACCGGCGCCCCCACGTGTCGACCATGATGACTTGACCGGGTATGTTTCAATTTCTGCATGTGAGGTTAATAAATGTCAATCTGTCAACTGGCTACATATTTCATTTGATTTTGGACGTTCGTGGTTGATTTCCCACGTGCAATTTAGCAAAAATTATTTAATTAAGTTAGCATTTATATTCAACTTAGATTTAAATATATTGTCTGATATAATTTATATAATGCATAAATAAGTCTGTTTAATGTAGCTTTGTTGATATGTGCCTGTTATATAGAAAGCATTCTCATTATAGCTGAAGTGTTTATTATGAGGAACTATAAGACACACTTGAAGAAAACTGTTTACATGTAAATCCATGTGCACAGCTCCAAACAGATAAGACAAAGTAAAAATAATCTGTGAATCTATGGTACAGTGGGCTGGGACTCAAGCAGTTAAAAATGCTAAAATCTTTATTTAGAAGATAAATAAGTGTAAAATGTTTTAAGCCTGTGTGCAATTCCACATCATATTTATAAGAAATGATCATGGTAAATTATCTTAATCTCTTTATTACAATTGTAAGAATTTTGTTTTCATTCAAAGATTCAAATTTTTATAACTATTACATAACAATAATACAAAATATGTATTAATTATTAACCATTGTGAAAGACACATTTCATTGCAGAATCTCACACAGTCAGGCCAGTTTTAATGAATCAGCCGGCACAGGATTTCATTTTCTTTTCACTGAAGCTTTATTGGTGTGTTTATTTGATCATTGCATAACTTATAAAGTGATGTCAGTTAAGTAGACACAGTAGTCAACACCATCAGTGAATGCTTTCTTCTTTTCCTCTCTTCTTGTTTTCTGTGCCGCATGTCAGGGGGCTGAATGTTTTTGTGCTCCTTCTAAAGAATGAAAAAATCATCATGAAATGAAAAAATCATGAATCTTAGAAATGTTTCCAGTAGCATTACAACATTACAGTGAACAGTGGAAATATGCATCATATATCCTCAGTTATTGTTACTAAAATAATAAAATGTGTACACAAAGATGCTAAAAATATTTAAAAAGTAACACCATTGTTTACAGAAAAATGTGTGCACATTTAGAACAATGTGTTCTAAATGTGTATCTGCTAGAAATTTCAAGATTTTTGAGACATAAACTATGCTGAGGCAACTGACAAAAACAGAAAATTTATGTCACTCACAGCACTTGTAGAGCCTGTTAAGTCTGATGATGTCATTCTGGCTCATCTGAGTAGCTCCGCCCAGCTGAGCGTTGCCATTCGGAATAGGAACCATAGTGGGGTAGCCATTCTTGGAGAAAGCATATCTGATGATACAAATGACACAGATGCCATTAGACTTTAATCTGATTCACCTTACACACAGAGAAACCTTATCTCCTGTAAAGCCAAAGTGATCTACTCACCTCTCATACTGCATCACAGATTTGTAGTCATAGGGAGTTCCCTGGTTTAGTGTGTTAATTTTATTGAAGTTATGCTTCATGTCTAATAAACAAACACAACATTTATTGTTGGTCCCATTCAGGAATTAAACAAGATTTATGATCTAATTTTATGTCTGTTATTAAACACGTACCATCTATGATGTTCTGCCAGATGACTTGAATGTAACTGTCACGGTCACTGCGGGTTTGTTCATGGTTGAAGCCAAGAGCATGAAGCAGCTCATGCTGGACTGTACTATGGTAAAGGCAGCCTTTACGAGCCAGAGATACAGTCTGGGCGTTGCCCTGGCGACCAACAAATGAGTAACATCTGTAAAACCAAAATAAAACATCAATTTTTTAACCATTGTCTCAGATGAGTATTCTCCAATCAGAACTTACTTTTCATTACATAAAGCACTTTTCTGATTTGCTAACGTCACATGGTGCTGAGGCAAACCTTCATTTTGACTGTGATTGTAATAAAGTGTTTTTCTGGTTGTGGGTCTGTTACGCACCCACTGCGGGACTCGATGCTGATATAGTCTCTCTCATTGTTACGAGGGAAGAAACGGATGCAGGAGATGGCAGAGAAAGAATCCAGACCTCTCTGGATGATCTGCAGCTCACTGGAGGCTGAGAGGGCAAAGGTCAGAGGTTGCTATGGAAATGTTAACTCGTTTCAAACTTACATGCTTTTGCCCTGAAACTCTTGCATGAGGTTTTGCCATGAAATCTACAATCAGTTACTCTCTTATTCTTTTTCTGATTGGAAACAAATCACACATTATTAACGTACTGTAGTGGTTGGCGATGACGTAAGGAACCCAAATGTTGCCATCGCTATACTTGGGCCAGAGGCAATCATAGGATGTGCAGGGGTCAGCATTTCTCTCATTCACAGCAATGTCATCCAATAGTTTGGGCTCATCAGGTTCAGGAACTAACACAGAAAAAGAAACAACTGTTATTAAATACATGTTAATACACAAATCATATGTTATTGTTGTTTTATTAATTAGAGTGTGTCGAATGATCACACTTAAAGAAAGACAATATATCACACTTGAAACATAATCATGTTTATAATACATTACTGTTGGTGTTTGTGTGTGACTGTATTGATGTGCACTGTTGAGTGTGTGATGTGTACTGTTGAGTGGGTGATGTGTACTGTTGAGTGTGTACGTACTGATGCCAAAGTTGGCTCTATGCAACAGTTCAGACACAGACAGTTCAGAATTGTCCTCCTCAATAACTGTTATAAAAACACATCAGCATTTATTAATAAAAACATTACCTCATCAATCAATGAATCATGTATAAACTGTACATGTTTGCTGAGTTTAAATGTTTTATTAAGCTCTTTATATTGTCTCTTTGTATAATCTGAATTTCTGACTGAGTGTTTGACTTACCAGGCTGCATTTGAAGTTGGCCAGGACACCACACATAACACAAACATGAAATGAAATATTAAAACATTTACTCAAGTCAAATTATATGAAATAATTGTAATAATATATAAAGCAAACAAATATTTGTTTGCTGTATTTGCTGAAAGGTGTTTATATGTATAAGTAGGTGTCATACCTTTCCCTGAACAGAGACCAACAGCAGGGCCAACAGGCCAAAAGTCACCTTGGTCACAAACATGGTAGCCAAAGACCTACAGAATGAACCACAGTATAGTTTGGGTTTTAAACAGTTTAGTTATGAATATGAAAACATGGTAAAGATAGTTTAGAATGTAATAATCTAACTTGCTGGATTTTCAACAGTTAAATTATTAACTGAAAATACAAATATATAATACAATGCTATTCAGCATAACTTCTGATGACCTACATGTTAATTGAAACCTATAGAGAGCAATGTGAAAACCTGATAAAATACAACACATCCCACTTTTTTAAATCCACATATGGTCAAACCTATGTTCCCTTCCTCACCTCATACTGAGCTGAAACATTTGACAATTTGATAAAATATTACAACAGACCTCAAGAGGTGAAACACAGAAGTTGTCATACCTTAGATTTTCAAAGCCAGCGCAACACTGCAGCCACAAAACAGTTTTATACCCCGATGTGTGTCTGTATTAATGTAACCTTTCCATATATGGGCAATTGGACAATGCTGACATAAACGAAAAATGTTATCTACAAAACATGCACACAAAAATGCATGTGTTAGGTTGAGTCTTTATCATGTCAAGATTTGTATAACCTTGTTTGTAAGAGAACAGGTGTGAAATTCCCTAACTACATATGTTTAGAACACATGGCTAACGATGAGAGATCCCAGCTAACAATTTAGGTTAATATAGGTAGCATTAATGTTTCCCTAACGTTTCCATTAAGTAACAAAAACAGTTAAAAACATTATTTTGAATGTTCTAAGTATGTTTTTAGACATTGTCTTAACGTTGTAGCTTGGTTATAAGAGCATTATTTGAACATTTCTTAATTACGTAACATGTTTAAAATGTTCTACTAACAGTGAAGAAACGGATGCAGGTGCTGGCAGAGAACGAATAGAGAGGCTGGTTGATCTCCACCTCACGGGGAGCTAAGAAGGCAAAAGGCAGAAGTTTTAATGTGTTTATCCTTTTACACTCACATGAATTTGCATCAATTGTATGTTTTTAATTTGTTTTATGTTATGATAACAATATCTAGTCTACTAATCTAGTGCATAATCTAGTCTACTTTATGTGCCTACAGATAATAAAAGAGAGCATAATTATTATCTTAGTGACATACAGTAGTAGTTGGTGATGACATGAAGGAATCCAAATATTGCCATCACTGTAACTGGGCAACTACCATTGGCTGTGCAGGGGGGAACCATTTCTGTCATTCACAGCAATGTCATCCAATAGTTTGAGTTCATTAGGTTCTGGAACTATAACATAGAAAAAACATAGTTAATGGTAAGTATGTAAATCTATATTTTGTTTATTAAACTTTATCAATTTTGATTTGTTTAATCTTGTTTTAATAAGAACAGGTGTAAAATTCCTTCACTCTGCATTGCTTCACAGTCAGACTCTTGTCTGGCTTCCAGACTGATTATTTTATCCGTTTCCCTCTTAAAACTGTACTGAATAAACTGATTCCTCTTTTAGTGTAAATCTGTACAGGTTTTTAGCAATGTTATGATTTTATTATTCTGCAAAGATGTAATCACACAGCATTGTTTTGTCATTTTGGTAACACTTTAAAATGCTGTTTCATAGATCTTATGCTGAAACGGCACAAAACCCCTCCCCTCATGTTTTCAAAATAACTTAAATGAAGTCATATTTAAATAATGTTCAGTTCATAATTGCGTTTAAATATCCTTTTTTACTTCCTAAGAACTATGAAGTAATCAGTTCTGAGCTAAATGTCCACTGAGGTACGCAGGAATGCTTGAAACAGGTCACTGGTACAAATTAGTACATTGCCTTTGCAACCTTCATAGAAATCATGATAAACTTGTTTTTTTGTGTTCAGTCTGTAATCTTCATGTTGGGGAACAGGTGTGAGTTTCCATGTCACAGTGTGGTGGCTTCACAGGAACAGAAATCAGTAACTTCTTTTTTTATATGTCCTATATTTACCATTAACGTTCCTTTAGTAATTAGCTTAAATGTTATATGTTTAGAATACTCAAAAGAAGGGCATAGAATGTATTATTCTTATGTTTATTCCTGCTTATTTAAAGGCCCGTATAGTGACCCAAACTTGGAATTTGCCAGTTAGCACACACACACACACACACACACTCACACACTAAGAGTAGTGAGTAAACACACACCTGTTTCCCAAAAGGATGTGAGTAATTCACTTCTTTCACTGTTTTGATTGAAACTCTGTGGCTTTGGCTATTTCCTTGTTCAATATGTACAGATATCAGTTTTATTTTAACTTGTAGCCACTCACCAGTTTTTCAAACTCACTTTTCATCATCCATTGTCAACAACATACAAACAAATCAATGGACATTAAGCAAACATTTGCCTGTAAGTGGTATTACAGAAACCGTACAACAGTTTAATAGGTTCATAAATGTTTTTCTTGCTTTTTTTTCTTGTTTCTCAAAGCAGTGTTTTACAAAATCATACTAGAGTTTTTAGAGTCCCTTCTAAGCAGTTCAGAAAAAACTTCCTTAATGCCTTAATGATTTTGTCTTTAGGCTTCCAGTAAGCGAGCCAAGAGTGACTGTGGTAAAAAGCTATAAACATCACCTCCAGATGTATGAATCTACTATTAAAAGTATTGTGTGAGTATAATTACAGATGATGTATATTTGAAATCTTTTAACTAATTTACATGTATGTATATGTAGGTTTTAGTCTTTATTTTCTGTTGCTACCATTCTGTGATTTTGCTCTGTACTTTAAAAACATTACACAGTTACTACGGTTAAACCAGTTTATACTGTATGTATATTATGGATTTAGTTACTGTTATAAAACTTGGCAATATTGCCATAGAGACAAAAACACACTGATTTGTTTATTGTGTTTAGTTTTTGTATTATAAAAGGATTTTAACAGAAGCCAAAAAGAGAAAAGCAGTTATAAAAGTCAATTTGTTTACTATATTATCTGAATAAAAATTGCATTAAAACAAATCTCACATGATGAATGTGTTATTTATTTGAGCACAAATATTTTAAAAGCTTCTAATGCTGTTTAACATTGAAACATTTTATCTTTACAGTTATTGAACTACTATGTCACAGATTATATCGATATATCGATAGAAGTTGACATCATTTAGACACTGTAATATGTAAGGGAAAGCTTAAAGAAGAATGCTAGACATGAATTGTGTCATCAGACATGTTCTTCATGCAGCCCGGCATCAATTTGCATTACCTGAGAAAAATAAAGAGCAATGAACATGACTGGAAAGTTAAGATGGTGTGCTGTTGTCTTCAACAGGCTGGTTATTGCAACACTATCTTGGCCAACCAGCAAGACCATAAAGACCATGCTGGTTGACCAGCCTCAACTCTTGCTAGTGAGCATGACCAGCACGGCCACTAACCAGCATGAACATGAATCTGCATGGCAATGTTTTAGGAGGAAAATGCAAATGCTGTCGAGAAAATAAATGAGAAGAAAGGCTTAACGTACGGCAGTAGAGTCTATTAACACGCAAGATGTCATTGGGGCTCATACTTCGAGCTTCACCAATCACAGCGCTTCTGTTTGGAATGGGAATGATGGTTGGCTCCCGGTTCCTGGAGAACGCATACCTGAAACCATATGACAATTAATGCACAACTGCTGATTTTTCTGTGTTTCTCCAAAGACTTTTTAAACTGAGCTACATGGAAACTTGCCTTGAATAGTGCATCACAGAATTGTAATCGTAGGGAGTGCCCAGGTTGTTGGTGTCCCTTCTGTCAAAATTGTGCTGCATTGCTGTTACAGCAAATAAGAACGTATTACAGTAATAACTGTAAAAGTGAAAGCGGTTAATACTGGTTTACTGTAAAAGTTCATTTGACTGCAGTTCAACAAAACCTGATGCATGCTTCAGAAATTACTCTGGAAATTTATTCTGGTCAAGGTATATTTTGTAAATTTAACAGATATTTCAAACTCATGGCCCTTAAATTTTTTTTCAAAGTTACCAGATCTGAAGACATTTTTAAAAAGAATAAATAAAGTTGTATTTATTAAATAAAGGTGTACCGTGTATAATGTTTTCATAAAGGATTTGGACATGGCTGTCGCGATCGCTGCGGTTCTGCTCGTGATGAAACCCGAGAGCGTGAAGCAGTTCGTGCTGAGCGATACTGTGATAAACACACCCAGCCCGGTCCAGAGATACAATCTGTTCTCCGTGTTGGCGCCCCAAATATGAGTAGCATCTGTAGATCACACGACAAAACACATACAGTAGGAATCAGGTGTGTGTTATAATGTGAATCTGAATCATATATTCAGTACATGCACAGAATATATAGACAAAGACCCTAAACTCAGAGACTTACCCCGAGACAGACTTGATGTGGATAAAGTCTCTCTGGCCTTGGTGAGGAGTGAATCGAATGCAGGTTGACTCCTCAAAGGACTGAAGGCCTCCCTTGATCACATGTATTTCTTGAGGAGCTGTGGAAGGAGTAGAACAGTGAGTGGAACGTGCACCCTTATTAGGTAACATTAAAGTGAGGGAAGTCAGAGTTACAGTTAATTACAGTACTGCCTGGAGATGATGTAGGGCACATAGACATATCCATCTTGGCTTGTCGGCCATTTACACCCACGAGCTGTGCATTGATCTGCATTCTGAAAGCCTGTTGCTACAGCGATGTCTCCAAACATGATCAAGGGATCTTCCAGTCCCTGTCCTGTAGTATAATGCAGTTATTTACTGTAACTGTTGATCCCAAGAATAACATTTTAAAGCATTTATTTGATTGTTTATGTATAGTTTTACCAGCATGTTTGTTGGCCTCCGCTATAGCCGACACTGGAACATTATCTTGCTCAGTGCTGTTATCTAAAATGTGTTAAATCATAAATCACACAAAAATATAATAAATATAATATATATTAAATATAATAATTACTAACCATCAACACCAACAAATAAACTCAACTGGTGCATCTTACCCTTGTCCACAGAAATCCTTTTGAAAAAAATCTGCTCAAGGAATTTAAACAGAAAAAAATCCTCAGATTAGAATTAAAAGCTTTTTATTTGTAATATTTCTGGGTCTGCTCTCACCTCAACAGAGCGACTCTGAGCTGGAACAAAGCTCAGCAGAAGAGAGATGACCACCACCAGGAGGTACATGATGAAGACTTTCTGGGAAGCTGCTCTGGGTAAAACTGAGCTGAGGGTTAAATAGGTTTCTGAAAGCTGTTAACTTCCCTTTCTGCAGTCCAGCCCTCATAAACCCACAAAACATACGTTTTCCAGTCTATGAAGAAATAGTAGAGATAGATAGATGCATACTTATGTGTGTGTGTGTGTGTGTGTGCGTGTGTGTGTGTGTGTGTGTGTGTGTGTGTGTGTGATTGAAAGAAAACTTCTCTATGATTTGTAACATGCTGTAGTTACACAAAGCAAACGTGTGTAATTGAACTACATTGCTTAATGCCAATGGTAAACTTCCACTGTGTATTTGTGTGTGTTGCTTGAATTAAACAGAGGATTCTACTTAACAAAGAATTGCACATTTTCTGAAGCAGAACATCTCACACACTCATAGAACAATCTGGTTTACATAGAGGAAGCATTTATGTCTCTGGTTTACTGTAAACCAGATTTTAAGTCATGTGATTATTATTGAATTCAGAAGAGGGTGTGGAAATATTTCAAAAGAAGGGCACCTTGCAAGATCATGGGCAACCTTGGACACGAATAAGAAGCAGTTTGGCAGTTGGTGGGAGCATTATTACCAAACCTCCTGATCATCTACTTGGTTCAGTTGAATAGCACATCTGAATCGTGACTCATTTTTAAAAAATCTTATAATGTTTAAATTTGTATGTGTATACACCAGTGGTTAGTTTATATATGCATGTTTGCTTTTGTATAAGCAATAAATTAAGACATTTTAAGATTTCTGACATAGCTGACATGGTCAACCTCAGCTAAACCGCAACTGTTTTGCAACTGGGGTACAGCCACAAGCAATAACCTGAATTTACAATTGTCCTTTATATTGCATTATGAATGAAATTGCAAACTATAACCTATAACTATTTTGCACTACTTACTATGGACCACAAAGTCATTTATTTAAATTAATAAAAGTGCAAAAGTGGTCACACTCATCAACAAATGTGCAGAATTTTAGTTCCCTTGCAAGTCTAATAAGTGCTCTGCATTAAAATGAACTTTAAGCAAATTATAACATACAGAAAAGTTATACTACTTAACTACTTAACAGATCAGAGGCATATAGAAAAACAGTTATGTCTGAAACAAAAGGCACTTATGTACAGAATTAATATTAACCCATTCAATACCACATACTGCTGCAAAATTTATAGTACACAACTTTATATGACATTCAAAGACTATATAGCATGTATATGTACATATCATGATATTATTTATGTGAGTGGTAATACATGATGGGATTCTATTCAAAACCATATTCATGATCTAATAACCATAAACAACATGGTCTAATAATACATTAAAATAACTGCAAATTAAAATAATAATACATTAAAATAACTGCAAATTAAAATAATGTGAAACAACTACAGTATGTGTTGGTTAAGAACATAGTTATTAAATGATTGGTGCATTAAAACTTCCTGAGAATTGTGACTTAATACCGCTGTGTAGTTGAATGAAGAGTGCGCCACCTGCTGGACAATGAGAAAAACATCCTGTCAGGTGATCAGTGTGGACTGGTAACCCTCATCACGTGACTCGTGTAATTACAGCAGCACTTCTGTCAAGGAGGGTTTCTGATCGTCGTAGTAATGGCGGAGGCATGTGGCCAAATACTGCTTGGGTCTGGACTGACTGTCCTTTCCCACCCTCTTATGTACATCAAGGTTTTAGTTCAGGTAAGAGTTACGCAATGCGCATGAAATGACAGCCGTACTAACTTTACTCTTGCACATGCGCTGCTGTTAAGTCCTTCATTGTCAGTGTCGATAGCATGTTGATCAACGTTAGCCAGTTTGTTTGTTAAATATATGACTATAGGGGCTGTTTAATGCATGTGACAGCGTTGTATTCTTTTTGTGCATGACTGATATTTAAAGGTGTTGGTTTGCATTTTTATCCTGATTCTCGTTGAGTGGTTAGTTAGCAATAGCAGGGGTTATTGACCGCTGTATAGTGTGATCTGTGGCTTATGCACTAATAAGTCAGTTGTATCAGGTCTGCCAGGCCTTGTTTTTATTGAATCGTATTATTCTAATGCATCACGATATTATTTCCTGTCAAAACAAAGCAGTGTATTTACACCAGCGGTGTTGTGGTAAAGTAAGCCTGTCCTTCGGGCCACTGGTTAAGGTTACTGTAGGTTATTGATATTTTTAACAGTACAGTATTAACAGTAAGGCAGTGTATGTTTTATTCTGCACTGTATTGTGGTCTGATAACTGTATGATTGGGTTTGCGTAGAAGCGAAACTAAACTGACTCAGCACCCGTACCCATAGCCACTTTCATTTCCGTAAACTATACGTTATTATAACTAATATTGACTAAGATGACATTGTTTGCTGTTATCATAACACAGCAAGGATTTCGGGATGTATAAATATATAAATGACAGTATAAGAAATTGATTAATGTTGATTAAACAGTTCTGAGTTTAAGCAACATTGTAAGGGCAAACTTTTGTTGTTACATGCATACTAACAGATTGTGTTATAGTTTATCACATTCACACCCTTGTTTAACAGTGTACTAACTTACTAGCATCACTGCATATACAGGTTGGACATGAACCCCTCCCTCCCACCCTAGGCAGGAATGTATTTGGCCGACAAGTGTACCAGCTTCCAGGGCTTTTTGCATATGGTAAGACTGTCAAGTTAGATGCTTTATATAATCTTTGTGGAATCAATGCTGTGTGTTTGTTTCTTAGTGTAGTTTTAAGAATTGTGATGTTAAATGTCTTAACACTTGTATTTGTCTCTTGCAGCCAGACACATTATAAAGATTGATGGGAAATCAGGCCTGTTTAAAGGTCTCACCCCAAGGCTTTGTGCTGGGACCATTGGAACTATCGTCCATAGCAAAGTGTTGCAGGTACGGTTTGCTTGACAACTATATTGACAGTTTGGGGTGTTTTAAACAGCTGCTGTGTGTCTGTTGTGTGTATCTGGCTGGGTGCCACCTCATGACAGTTGAGAAAGGTTTATTTATACTCAGTTTTATCTGGTTTTAACCTTAGCCTTTATTTTAACCCACAGAAATGTCAGGAGGAAAAAATAGAGGTGAGAATTTGTCTCCAGAATTATTATTATACAGCTTTTTTAAGTTCTTGTCTTCCCTGTTTTGCATATTTTATTGTTCCTATAATAGCTGTAGACCTCACATTTGTGTAAGCGATTGTGTTGAAATGATATCATGCAACTCTGAACTCTTGCAGATGCTGGCAAGCTGTCAGAAAGCAGAGGATGGTTCACTGCAACATGTAGTTAATGAGGTGAGGCTGGCTAGCATCTCTGCTTATATATACCGGCTTGTATGTTACTTAATGTGAAGCTTGGTCACACCAAAAATTTTCAACAACAAATCAGAATCTATGGCATCAGAACTTATAAAAAATGAACCCAGAACCAAGTCTCTGAACTGAAAATGACAGATCATAACAGTGCAATACTGTGTAAAGGAGTTCAAAGAGATTTTGGAGATCGTATTGCAGTGCTTTTTGGCTGTTTTAATGTTTGTCATGTTGTCTTTTCAGACCACTAAAGAGATGATTGCGCGTTCCTGTGCCACAATTGTCACGCACCCTTTTCATGGTAAATAGTTAATACAGTATTTCTATATTATGATTTGAATCACTTTATTACTGTAAACTTAAACTTTTCTCTCAGGCTTTTTAAAATAAAATTTTATGTTAATCCCAGTGATCACACTCAGATGTATGGTCCAGTTTATCGGCAGAGAAGCCAAATACAGGTTAGTCTATTTTTCAATGTTTCCTTGTGATCTCTGTCTTTTGTGCTGTTGATTGACATCTTATATTATTTTTTATTTCTTGCAGTGGTGTCTTTGATTCCATTATTACAATCTACAGAGAAGAAGGGATCCTGGGTTTTTTTGCGTAAGTGCCAAATTAACAAAGTAACATGAGCTTGTGCACCCACCAACACAAATCTAAACAGAAATATTCTTAAATCAGTATTATATTTAATATTAAAAAATTAGCTTGTTAACTTTATTCTGTGTGTTTGATGACCCACAGTGGCCTCATTCCTCGTTTACTGGGTGACGTTCTTTCCCTGTGGATCTGTAACATGCTTGCTCACATGATCAACACGTATGTTTTAGACAGTTCGGTACGTAAGCAGACACACATGTGCAGACAAGACAGTTGCTAACAAATATCAGTACTTTGAACATGTGAAGAAATGCACAACTGATGCTGCAGTTTTCTTACTGTATCCATTTTGATAGTAACGCCAATTCTGTTCATGCATGACAGTTACAGTTTCATTGGGTGTGTTGAAGTTGATTATCCTGTTGTTCTTGTGTTTAGACAAGTCATGCAGGGGAGATGAAGAACTGCTCTCAGGCTTTGACTGGGGTAAGTGGTTTAACTCTGACTGATCACTCGCATGCATTAATGATCATCTGATCCTCAATACTGCTCTACAAACTACGTTAATTAAATTGTACCTTTGCTTTAGTTATGCCACCTTGTTTTTCTCTGTCTTTTACAGTTTTTTGCCAGTATGCTGACATATCCCTTTGTATTGGTTTCCAACCTGATGACTGTAAATAACTGTGGGTAAGGGATGTTGTGTGTCTCTAGTACAAACTTTTATAAATGGCATTAAAGGAGTAAGGTATGTTTTTTTTATAAGCTAAAAGAAGCAACCTCATATTGATTCTGAAGTTAAAATCTCAAATAATTCAAAAGGTTTTTCTAATAACTATAGTTAAATTTTACTTAATTTTTTAACTTTTTAGTCTCATTCCTTGGGCAAACAAATAGCTTCCATCCCCTTAACCTCACTCCATTGGTTGACCCATTGGGCGGCTTTAAGTAAATGCAAACTTTAGTGGCACAGGAACTACACACTTGACCTTTTAAGACAGTGGGTGAAGATGTTGTTGATGTTATTGATATTGATCAGTTGTATGAAAGTTTACTCCTGATCTGACCCAGGCTGGCTGGAGGTCAACCACCCTATGCTGCCATCTATCCAAACTGGCTTCACTGCTGGAGTCACCTGAGCCGAGAGGTGAGCACATATACTTCATATGAGAAGACTTCAATATGAGAACATTCAATACATAACAGAGTTTTAATATGGTGACCTAACAGAATCTTCAGAGCAGGATTGTTGTTGCCTGAAGAAATGCAGCCTTCATGAAATATAAGTCTGATTCTCTCTTTTCTCTTTGTCTGTCTCAGGGCAACATGAGCAGAGGCAACAGTCTGTTCTTCAGAAAGATGCCTACAGGGAAGATGTATTCCGTGGATCAGAAGAGATTTTTCTGAACGGGAAGCCGTCAGCATAGTGTTTAATTATGATAATTTAATGGAGCTGGTCCATGAAGTTGGACTGCTAATCCTTTGTATGCACTTGTTTACGATATTTTTTTTGATAATCAGCCTCCAGGATAATTACTGTTCATTTTATCAGTATATTTTTTTCAGTACATTATGCTTGCTATGATTTGAAAACATAAAGAGCTTTATTTTAATACCCAGGGATTTGTATACATGCCCCACTTTAAAAAAAATCCCCAACAGAATTTACCAGTGAAGCACCTGAGGTCGTTTATCCCGGATCCGTCTGTGCCTGAGTCCCGTACAGGCCCCTCTACACGCACTTCTTTTTTAATTCCCAGTTCTGATGCCCATCAGTTAAACAGTCCTTATACACCTGCTGTTGTCTCTGTTATCTAATGTAATGACTGAATAACTGAATGGCGGCAAGAAATGTTTCACTCTGTTAACAGTAGGTGGACAGGCAGTGAAGTGAATCCAGCAGGCCCATTTTGAGCCACGTGTCACGTGTCAGTCTATTTATGTGTGTAAGTGAGAGAGAGTTTATGCAGCACTTTAAGTTGCTGCTTTTCCCGTCTTTGCATTCTAAATGTGTTCCTATTGTTTGGATAGCTTGGTAAGCTTTTCATAAGTTTGCCCCAACATGATCATTCAGATAAGAGTGTCTGCGGCTTTAGGCAAGTGAGTTTGAACAGTGAGGTGTGGAGGTTGGCTTCTACCCACATCTTTATCTGAGCTCATTGTCCCATTCAGAGGCAGGTGGAGTTTAATGTCTATTAATATTGTGCTTGACCCAAATAAATTTGAGAATGCATTTTTTTTGGTCTTTGTGTCTTACCTGTACATTATCTGCACAGCAAACTCATAATATACATACAGTATGGGCAAGCAACTGAAGGTAAAATTATCAAATTTTCCCCATGCATAGTTTAGCAACTTATATAACTTGACACAATCATCAAATAAAACAGACTGTAAAGTTTCTGCCACATTAATAAAGTTATTAAAGATATTAAAATGGTCAAAAAACAGTGACAAGTTGTCACAGTTGACAGATGTCCAAATCACACAAAAAATTAGATGTAGGGGTGTAATGATAAAAAGTGGTGAAACTGTTAATTTAATTTATTAATACTAAAACAATATAGAAAAAGTAAAACAAGATCAATGTTATATTTTTATAATGTAATGTTACGAGAAAAACTTTAAAATTGCATTACAGTATCAAAATCTTTAGTTTGTGACAACGCAGCATATTTCCTCCGCGACACAGGGGGGCAGTGACGTTCACTGACGCGCAGCCACAAAAACACTCGCTGCTGCGAAAAATAGCATTCAAGATGTCGTCGCTGAATGACAAGTCGGTTTGGGATGAGGTGGAGGTTTGTATAAAGTTTATCAACCCTGTATCCGATTTCCCAAAATTAGTAATGTGTAGATGTGCAGAAATGTTTTATTTGGAGTTATACGAATTTTTAAATGACACGTGAGCGCTTGTATGCGGCCTACAGGCTTTCAGACGAGCGAGCATAGCATGACACAGTGAATTTGAGTCTGGTTCATACATACTTTATATTCACTTCTTTTTCTGCATTCGATTATCAGGCGTAAATAGCAGGAACAAAACAGCAGTTAAATTGTCATGTCGAAAAACTTGTCCGCAATAAATCCGTAATAATTGTATAATGATGGCTTGCTATTATAACATTAGCCTGACAGTAGCAGAAGTGAGCCAGCGTTGATCCCAGCTTCATGTTTGAGATATTAGAGCAGGAAATCTGACTGTTATTCGTGATTATTAGGAATTATTAAGTTATAAAGTGATGGGATTGAAATATTAAAACATGCAGAAAAGGCGACGTGCAAATGAAAACCGCTCTCGCCTGTTTATATGCTACTGCTGTTACAAACAAACAGCGCAGTTTTGTAATTGTTTTATGGCGAATTTTAAAGGATGGCATCGGTGAGGAAGTCCTTAAGATGTCGACGGAGGAGATCGTTCAAAGGACTCGTCTTTTGGACAGTGAGATTAAGGTAGCATTCATATTGTAATGTTGGTTGTTTTTTAGTAACCTGTTTATTTTTTACGTTTTTCTGGCATTCTCGTTTCTTAGTTTATAATGTATGTGATTTCAGATCATGAAGAGTGAGGTCCTGCGTGTCACTCATGAGCTGCAGGCTATGAAAGATAAAATAAAGGAGAACACAGAGAAAATTAAAGTTAACAAGACTCTGCCCTATCTGGTCTCTAATGTCATAGAGGTAAAGAGATTTGTTAAATCTTTCATTATGAATGTGTGTTTCAGGAATATGACAGTTGCATAGACAGTTCTAAAGCATTTATAATATAAATGTTTTGTTTGAATGTAAGCTGCTGGACGTTGATCCTAATGACCAAGAGGAAGATGGAGCCAACATTGATCTGGACTCGCAGAGAAAGGGCAAATGTGCGGTGATTAAAACCTCCACACGCCAGGTAAGTCCATCAGATTACTGGAATAGCTGCTACTCTGCCTTGTTTGTGTGTGGCCGTACAGTTTTTGAATCATGTTTTAATTGGTCTTAATGATGTTTTTATTTCATATAAAGTATATATTGTTGTGATTGCAGACCTATTTCCTGCCTGTGATTGGTTTGGTGGATGCTGAGAAACTGAAACCTGGTGATCTTGTGGTAAGTGAAAATTTGTGGTAGTAAATGAACATTGGATAAATTGATGACCTGGACTGTTGTGGTCATTTAGATTCTGTGTAGAAATCACTTTAATGGTATCTGCCTGAAAGGTTTCTGTCTAGATATCAATGAATTTCTGATCTTGTTTGACCAGGGTGTGAATAAAGACTCCTATCTGATTTTGGAGACTCTACCCACTGAGTATGACTCTAGAGTTAAGGCCATGGAGGTGGATGAGAGGCCCACAGAGCAGTACAGTGACATTGGTGGTCTTGACAAACAGATCCAGGAGGTACCAGCTGACAACACATATCTAGAGATTGTTATTGTTGTTAAGACCACACTCACACCGTCTGCCTGATTTCCTGTCACCACGAGTAAGAATGATGGTCTACCAGATAAAACATCTGTTGACTGATTTCTGAGCTCTCTGAATTTTGCTTTACAGCTGGTGGAGGCAATTGTTCTGCCCATGAACCACAAAGAGAAGTTTGAGAATCTGGGCATCCAACCACCAAAGGGGGTTCTGATGTACGGCCCACCAGGCACAGGAAAGACCCTGCTGGCGAGAGCCTGTGCAGCCCAAACCAAGGTACAGTTAAGAACCATCAGTACTGTGTTGATGGCAACAAACTACAGTACAGTATAAAAACATTTCCTACAGTTTGTGTTGATAGCTCTCTACTCATTCCTTCTCAGGCAACGTTTTTGAAGTTGGCTGGCCCTCAACTGGTGCAGATGTTTATTGGTGATGGCGCCAAACTGGTACGTGATGCATTTGCTCTTGCCAAGGAAAAAGCTCCATCCATCATCTTCATCGATGAGCTGGATGCTATCGGCACCAAGCGCTTTGACAGTGAGAAGGCTGGAGACAGAGAGGTGCAGAGGACCATGCTGGAGCTTCTTAACCAATTAGACGGCTTTCAGCCCAACATGCAAGTGAAGGTATGTGCTTGCAGCTTCAGCTTTCGCAAGCAAACAGAGTTCTTTTAATTGTAGTTGTTGTTTTAAATTTGTACCAATAATATTCTCAGGTGATTGCTGCCACTAACAGGGTGGATATCCTGGATCCAGCTCTGTTGCGGTCAGGTCGCCTGGATCGTAAGATTGAGTTCCCCATGCCCAATGAGGAGGCTCGTGCTCGCATTATGCAGATCCACTCGCGCAAGATGAACGTCTGGTACTGAATATTTGTTCTTTCGTGGTATCTATTAGATTGTAATTCCCTATAGTGTTAATATGCATTTGTGTACATGTTGTTTTATGGTATTATCTTTGTGTGTGTGTATGCTGCAGCCCTGATGTGAACTATGAAGAATTGGCCCGCTGTACTGATGACTTTAATGGTGCTCAGTGTAAAGCTGTGTGTGTTGAGGCCGTAAGTATGACTTCTAGGCCTTGTAACACATCTGCATTTCCTCTTTTGTGAGGCACTATAAATGTTGTGGTTTAGGCTGAATAACCATTTTTCTTTAAAACAAAAACAATCAACAAGAAGTTGTTCTAGCGGAAGTTTGCACAGAATTTGTGTGTAAGGCATTTTGGTTAAGTGTCTGTTTAGATGAGAAAAGTGAAGTAAAAAAACACTCTGATCAGTCCTGTGCTTTAATGTAAGCTACATCTCATAACCTACATTTCATTGTTTTTGGGGAATGGTTACTTCTGACTGTTTGTGTGTTTACCAAATGTTTTTGTGTGTTAGGGTATGATTGCTCTGCGGCGTGGAGCCACTGAACTTAACCATGAAGACTACATGGAGGGCATTCTGGAGGTGCAGGCAAAGAAGAAGGCCAACCTGCAGTACTATGCTTAATGTGTGTGGGAGAGTGTGTGTGTAAACAGGATCAGGCACACCTATGCTGTGCCTATACAGACCTGTGCTGTCTGGATCCGTTTCTAAATGATGACCTGATTCTGTAAGAGACGGATCAGCTATAATCAAACTGGACCTGCCTCACAATGTTTATTTTTCAGTTACTTTGTTTGTCTCTATCCATTAAAAACACAAGCCTTTTTTCATTCGTGTGTTCTGTGTTTGTGTCAAGAGCTGTATTTCTGCATTTTGGTTGGGGTTACGTAAATGAGAATGTATATTTCTGGTGGTTTACTGTGTAACTGGACCGCAAGGCATTCTAAAAGTCATTAAAATTAGTAAATGCATATGAAACAGCTTTATTTTACATGTAATAAAGTATTACATTTTGGTACAAAGTGTACAGCTTCACATAACTGAATACAAGCAGCAATGTGAGTGCATCACACCAGCAGTTTGAGTTACACTTTAAGGATGGAAAGTACAGGTGTATCTAATTATATCTGATCCCTTAAATGCTCAGGGATAATGTCATGGAAATTGTTCCCACATTATGTCTGTATTTTGTTTTAAGGAGGGTTCATCCAAATCTCAGTTAACTTACAAACGTCAGCAATCTTATACTAATATTCCTGTTCAAGAATTTTCCATAAAAAACATCCAGCTCTGGAACAGAATCAATTTGCTTTCAAATTGTTCTCCAAAATATTTTTGATTAGATCTAGCAACTATCTAGCATACTTTTCATAAACTAAAACAGCAATATAGTGTGATAAAGAATAGACCATATTAATAAAATAATAGTATGTTGTTGATGTTACTACACAATAATGTCATTGGAGGACTGGATTGTTTCTCAGTTCCCACACTGTTCTTGTGGCATGTTGTTCTGAGGGAGTAACGTTGATGCCAAAAATGTCACAGAGGAATACACAATAGGGTGGTTTAGTCACATAATCTGTTTGCCAGATCTCTCTTTCTCATTGTTCATCTTTGCTAACTGACAATTCATGTGTTCCTGATGGGATTGGGGAACTCTTGTTACATTGTTTTGTCTCTTCTCCTTTCTTTGCATCTTGGCATTTGTTCCATGCACACATGAGAAGCTCCCTGCAGTGTCTACGAAACGCTGAGTCACAGCAAGCGTACAGCAGAGGGTTCAGACAGCTGTTTACGTAACCCAGACAAATGGCGTATGGATGGGCTGCCACCAACCACTGGTCAAAACTACAAGAAAAGGGAAGGATGCCCAGTTCCACCAAAGCTGAGAGTGTCTTGTTGGTGTGAAAGGGTAGCCAGCAGAGGAAGAAGGCCAACACGAGGGTGATGATGATGCGGAGTAGCCTGCGTTGACGTGGGTGATCAGGGCGTGGCCCAAGGCTGAAGTGTCGGGAAAGGAGTCGCCCCAACAAGCCGTAACATAGCAGGAGAACTATTAGAGGAAGCAGGAATCCAAGCACGGTTGACTTTATCCCTAGGGCTGCTGACCACATCAGCTCTGCCTGCTCTGAAGCTGCTGGGTCCAGCTCGCTGGAGATCAAGCTGGAGTAGTCCATATCACACAAGCAGGAGAAGACACGCCCATCCTGCCATTCATCATCAGGCCCCGCCTCCAAATCCACCTCCCTGACAGTCCGTAAAAGCAAAGCGGGAAGTGCCAGGATTCCTGCTGCCACCCAAACACAACTCACCATCCACCTGGCTCGCGTCACTGACCCACCCCGATCTGAGCTGTTGCCACAGCGTCGTGTGATCACACAGTACCGCTCCACACTGAGTCCAGTAAGAGAAAACACACTGGCATACATGTTCAGAGCAACAATGTAACTGCTCACCTGGCACAGAACGTGACCGAATGGCCAGTGGTAGCCCAGCCCTGTGTATGCTGCCCACAATGGCAATGTCATGACAAAGGCCAGGTCAGCTAATGCTAGACTGGCTATTAGAGACTCTGTCACTGAACGAGATGTGGAGGAGGGGCTAGAAGGTCGATCAGGAGTCTTGGAAACTTTGGAACAGCTTCCAATCCTCCCACGTGCTCTTGTTTGGCGATTCAGGTACACCCACAACACAAGGCCATTACCTAAGGAGCCCACAATAAAAACCAGGAGGTACACACTTGGAATGAGCACCCAGGTTGGAGACCATTCACTGTAGTCACATAAGGGAAAGGGGGAGGGTGAAGGAAAGGGAAGAGACCACTCAGACATCGAGGAGGGTCTCACACCTAGCAGCACAGAGACCAAGTGGATGACATGAGCAGAAACTGTGGAAATTAAGAAAAAAATGAGAGTTTGCTTTGGGTTTTTTGTAGTTGTTGATCTTGTTTTGTAAAATGCTTGAAAAAAGGCACGTGAAGAAAGCAATGAGAATAGTTGTGCTAGTTTTCAGGAAAAACTTCTTGCACCTGTGTAAACTGCTGGCGGGAACTCTTTAATCCTTGTTTAGTTGGCAAACATTTTTTGGTTTTATTACAGGGAGTGAAAAGCATGAGATTTTGTCTTCCTTCCAATTCCCATTGATCACTAACAAACAAAAGAAAAATACAGGTTATTGCAAGTAGTGCATTAAAAGAGGTTTCTTACACAATTAATAATATTGTCATTTACAAACGTATACAGTAGCTGACAATTTTACAACATTTTAGCACATCTTTAGCACAGCAAATCTTAATTGTTTCAAACAGCAAACATTTCTATCATAAAAAAATCTGAAAATAACTTCCATGTAAAATAAATATTGAACGTTTATATTAAAAAGCTGTAATACAATTTATCCCACAAAATGCTTGTAAATGGAACTCAAAGAAAAACCCAACATGAAGCAAAACATTTCATACCTGTTTATCCTCTGACAGGTCTCTGCTTATAATACATAATGTGTCCAGTTCCCTCCTCTGTGGTGTTAGTCTCTGTCTCTTGCTAAGAGTCTTCAGATCAGCCTTCCAGAAAACGGAAAGAAGTCCTTCTGCATCCACAACAATCTCTCGGTTTCCTTCTGTGTCCAACCTACAGAGAAGGTTCCTCTTTAAAGACCCTGTCTCCCACCCTCTGCTCTCCTCTTCTGTCCTCCTGTCATGTAGGACCACCCCTGTAGCAGTTTTGTGAGATCTTCAAACAGCCTCCTGCGCTTAAACAAACTAAGTAAACATACAACATTGATACTTACACCAGCCTTTAGCATTATATACATGACAATTAGCCGTAGTAAACATCAGACTTTTGGTCAACACCGACACTATACACACCTTCTACATGAGGCTGTATTAATAAACACGTTCCTGTAAACAACCACCTATAATGAGATAAATATAACCAGACATGTTGGGTGTGACATTAAGCAAATTTTAAGTTGAAAACATGCAGACCTTTACAATTTGTGATCTGTTTGTCTGATTCTTTATTTACTCATATCAGTAGCAGCAAAATCATGTAATGTATGATTTTTTTACATTTCATTATAAATATACATATTTTTTAACATTCTAAAATACCAATTTAACCTGACCAATTTTTGCACTTTCGTAAGCACTAAGCAAACCGTGCCGCAAAAGGGAACTCAGATCTTATCGTATTCTGTTTATTTTATTTTAAGTGCACTTTCTGAAACACTGAACTTCACACATACAGGGTGAACAGATACTTTATATCCACAGACACACAGACACACACACACCTATAGAATAGAACAGGATAGTCCTCTTCTGGCTCACTGTCTCAGTACCAAGATCATGGTACTCAAAAAGTATAATAGGAAATGCAAGGTAGAAAATGTATAGTAGGTCAATAAACTTCATTAGGGTATTAAACCTCATAAGGTTATTAAATCATTCTCACGCCTGAAAACCTTCATGTACATTTGTGTGAACTCTTCACCTGCCTGTTTAACTAATCAATCCATAGGACTGTTTTATTGAGCTTAGCTGAATGTACGAGATCCTGTTTGAACAGTCTGGATGTAACCGTTTAAACACTCTCAAAACTCAAGCATCCCTTTCTGTGGGCTTTGTGTGTTTGTCCATGTGTGTGTTGAGACTTTCAATAAGAATGAAAAAAGATCTTTTGTCTTTAAGAATATTTAAACAGTCAACAAGACAACTATTTATGAGGCAATACAATGATCCTTTAAATATTTAACAGTGCGGTTCTTGGATTTTGTCTTTTCAATAAACTAATTTGAATTAAAATGGGCAGAAGTTAACAGTCAGTTGGATGCAAACATTTGAACATCTAAGAGAAGATTAAGGGTTTGTAGGAAGTCTAACAGTACTTAAGTATCTACACTAAAACAATTGAACATAAAAGTATAAAATATAAGTCCAAAATAATTAAAATAACTGAAAGTCCAAAGTGTTTGATCGCTTTCATATCTTTATTTTGGCAGTGCAAAGCTGAACAATCAGCTTAAATAAAAGAATGCAAAAAGCTAAACAGAATCCTTCAGCAATAGTGCATTTCAATTATTTTTGCTTCCTCATCACTCAAAAAATGGTCACAATACCTAAACATGCAGTGATCACCTAATAAAACAGTCTATAAAATTATTTGTTACTGAAATGTTTTACTTTTGCTTACTTCAGTATATTAGGCTGATTAAAATCAGCACTTGATAACTGATCCTGTGATAATACTAGGTATAAATGTACCAGTGTCTTTCATAATGAAGATTATTTTCAGCAAAACAAATGCATGTGTACGCAAAATGCCTACGAAGACCTGAAAAATGCAAAGCAGTTAAAAATATTGTTCTGTTTGTGAACATCGACAATTAGAGGAGACACCACCAGAACATCACTACAGAGAGCAGTAGTCCCATTATTGAGTGGCTGGCCACTGGCAATGAAGCTGCGTTACACAGGTCTGAGGTACAGCAGGAAAACTTTAAGTCTCCAATACCAGAAAACATTTGCCCGATTTTCATCATACTGCAGTCGTCATACTTAAGGCACTGCTTGTATCTGACCTCTGAAATAAAAAAGGTAAAAAGGAGGAAATGAAATATGAGTATTAGAATGAGGAAATTGTGTTGTATTTCTTACAAGATACAGTTACAATATACAGGTAATTGTCATCAGGTATATCGTGCAATACACAGGCTAATAATATATTTTACGTTATGCTTACTGTTTTATTCTATTAAATATAAGAAAGTTGAATGTACCTCCGGCACTGACTGACAGGCAGGAATCTTCATCGGTGCAAATCTGAGTTTTATTACAGAGTCCTTTTTCGCATGTATAGCACTTAAGTCCAGAACCTTGAGAGGGAAGTTAAGATATAAAGGACTTACTATAACTATTAATTACTAGTACACTGAAAACAAATGGCAACTGTTCATCCATTTTCAACATCAAGCAACCCAAACTGACAATCGATGCACACGTTATGCAGTGATAATTCTTTTCAAATGTTACATTCAATTCTCTTAATAGTAAAGAATGGAAACAGAACATTTATATTGTACATACCAAGCCCCAGAACGGCCAGACCAAACACCAATACAACCAGAGTTTTCATGTTTTTCCTCCACTAATCCTGAAAGCAAGAGAAGCAGCTTCATTATATCATACTGTTGTGTCTCATTAAATTAACTCATAGGTGTTCAACAGCAAATGATGCTAAAATGTATTTTGCGACACCATCACCATTTAGCAAACCGCTAATAAAACTGCGACATTGTGTCTTTTGTTAACGGAGGACTAGCGCACAGTCAAACTCAGCAGATAACTAATAGAAAATCCGCGCATCGTTTACAGAATCAAACATCTTTCTGTGATTCTCCCAATGCCACGTGCTGAATATTAAACAGCACATGAAATCTCCATTGTTTACAAAACTGGAACACGTTTTCTTTCTCTGTTGTTCTTTATAACGTGATTATGGTGACGACAAACTGTCGTATTGTATGTCAAATAACTAAATCATCTATTAAATGCACTTACCAATGCCTCGTCTGTCACCGTCACCTTTTCAAAATGTCCGAAATGACGCACAAGCAGAAATGTTTTTCTGGTTTTGTGGCGAAAAATGACTCATGTAGAAATATAGCTCTTCATTCACCCAGTATTGTTTGGGTTAGGATTAGGTTTGGGGCGGGGTTAGGATTAAAGATAATTAGACAGCGGCCTCAACGAAGGGAGTTATAATCTCGCAGGGAGTCAAAATTCGGCACAACGCCTGCGCAGGGTGCAGGGGAGTAAAATAAACAAGCGATGTCGCCCTCTGTTGTTTTCTCGATGTCTGGCTGTCTGGTTTGCATCTGTATTATCTTAAAAAAGTGAGACGTGCTGGACAGCGAGATGTGCTGGACAATCAATGGCCAGTTTATTTCCTATAAACGTCTACACCTCCAGAATATGCAGGAATAATTAATATTTATAATATATATATATATATTTATTAATGCATATTAATAATACACGGCAATAATATTGTTTACATTGAACTGGTTTGCATCTGCATTATATTAAAAAAGTGCAAATAACAGCGAGACGTGCTGGACAATCAATGGCCAGTTTATTTCCTATAAACGTCTACACCTCCAGAATATGCAGGAATAATTAATATTTATAATAGATGTATTCATTCATGCATATTAATAATACCCGGCAATAATATTGTTTACATTGAATTGCATATTAATTAATAAACATGAGATGCTTGGGAATTATAGTATAATAGAATTGTCAGACTCTCAGTTTGCTTAAAACATGTTTTTTATTGGTCGTCAAGATTCAGTAAGTTTTGTTGGCTATAGTGATAACAAGAAGCTAATCGGTTTGCTGAAAAGGGTACATCCATATTGCACACAAAGGTTTTCATAAGAAATTAAGTATTTAGAAGACATTCATAATCATGGCAGAGAAAACGCATGTACAAACAAGCCCATTCATTTTCCAGTATCACCAATGATAAGCCTTGTAAAACTTAACATGCAATTATAACCAGACAGTTTCCCTTTCACTGTTAAGTGCTAAACAATATTAAAAAACAATGCTTACAAGCCTTATCAGTTTGCACACACATTGTTTAAACATACAGTTGAGATTTAAGCTGTGAAATCTTCTTTGGCCACTTAACTCAAGAGATCTGCATTCTCACTGCATGATACCGCTGTCGGCCTTATGAGGAACAATGCAGAAACGCTTTGTGAACGTTTAGAAAACACACCACCAGAATAGTGCTAGCGAAAGCAGAATTCCCATTACGGAATGGCTGGCCAGTGACACAGAGGCTGCGTTACACAGGTCAGAGGTACAACACGAAAACCTGAAGCTGGAAACTTTAGGAAATTTCTGGGCGAGTGTCCCGTATTCACAGTCGGAGTATTTTACACACTGCTTGTATGTGTCGCCACCTAGAGACGAGAGAAGGAATTTTTAACGTGAATTAAAAAAAGAAGTGTTAACCCACTTTGACAATTATGTATAAAACAGAAAAACTATTTTTGCACCTCTCTCATAGACTGACACACAGGCATCGTCATAGTAGCAGTCTCGAATCTTAGAGCACATTCCGGTGTAGCTCTTACAATGGTAACATTTAATGGCAGAACCTAGAGAGCGACAGAGGAAAATGACTAAGACAAATCTTCTGCATTCATGTATAAAACAGGATCATTGACAACTGATGGAAATGAATACATACCAAGCCCCACCAGAGCCAGACTGAACACCACACACACTCCAACAGAAGTTTTCATAATGCCTTCAGTTTACCAATCTAATCCTGACAGAGAGGGGGAAAGAGAGACAGATAAAGAGAGAAAGAGAGAGAGAGAGAGATGTATCATTTAGAATTCAGAAAGAGTCACATTCAGAAGAATTAGTCTGGGGTTAGCATAGTGTTTTCATTTTAATAAACCATTATATTTTTAATCACATTAGGTCCTAAGGGAATTTAACTACTGTGGTTTGGGGGGTTATGGGGCGGGTTGGCCCCATGTGTAATCCTGTTGTCAAAGGAAAATTTATGTTATTACTCCAACAGTAAACTAATCAATGTGTTCCTGTTGCTCAACTGGTAGAGCATTGCGTTAGCAGCGCAAAAGGCTGTGGGTTTGAGTCCCACATCAAATGTATAGTGTTAATGCACCGTACGTTGATTTAAATTAAAGCGTCAGCAAAATGCGTCAGTGTAAGTAAATGTTCTACGAGGTGAAACTAATATACATTCTATGTATGTTTTTGTTTTTGTTAATATGCTGTATTACAGTCATTAAGACTAAACTAACAAACTAAAATAGCAATAAAGATCAATAAAATATTAACTAAGAAATCTTTGCAGAACATCATACATGACAGAGCAACACAACATACATGACACAGCAACACTGCATGAAGACATGGGCAAGTTGTCAACATGGGTTTTTTTTTAAATAAATGACCACACCATGTAGACCTGCTTACTGATATTAAACATTTAATGCTTATTGCAAAATTTAATAAAATTACAACTGAAAAAATGGCAATAAACAAGAAAGTATGTAATTATGTGAAGCAAGAGAAAGACAAAGACAACGAGACAACGAGAGTCAGACAGATAACTTGCCCCCAACCTCACATTGTTTTAAAATAATCCATGTTCTAAAAAAAACAATTCAAACTTTCAGTTAAAAAAATAACTTTTATAATATAGTTAGTACTGGCCTTAATGTACAACAGTGTTTCATTGTTTACCAAACAGTTATTACAACAATTTAATATAAACATTAGTATGAAACATCTATGTAACATACATTTTTATTTGGATACAACTCACAATTTAAAATATCCTAAGAAATGATTGTCCTTTCAGAGATATATTATTTAATAATTTTTTATATAACAAGATAACAAATATAATTACAGAAAGTTTTAAATACTCAAAAAACAAAAGGCTGACTTAACAAAATAAGAATTTATTTTACAATTTACATGAATCTGGCTCACAAGTTAAACATGTCTGTTGTGCAACGGAAAACAAGCTATCAATAAATATTGCCATTAATATTAGTATGCCATTGCAGTTACCCCTCTGAAGTCTTACCCCAAAGTGAAAAAGGAATCCAACCCCAGAGAAATCCAAACCACTCTGGAACTAAAAAGCTTGAGTCCACTCTGTTTCTCAAACCCACCCACAATGCACTTCAATCATTCAACCAATCATTCCACCTTCAATCCTAATAAAGTAACTTTTATTAAATACTAAAGTAACTAATATTGTGATCTGATGCTTTGCATGCATTAATCTTGTTAGATGAAACCAAAAAGACCACCTTTCCCTATATTACTGCTGTGGAGTTCATATACAAGTAGTTTATTTTCTACCATTTTCTTAAAGTCTGCATACCTGACACCTTAATGACAACTGAGTATCTATCAAGGCTGGGATTGTGATACAATTTCACAACATTTTACCTTAAAAGTGTGCTTTTCACATCTGCAGTCTTCTCTCTGAGCAGCCAAGATTCTTCTTGATACCCTGTGACCAGATGACACATCCAGGTCAGGCATTGGCAAACATTGGCTTTCTACAGCATGTCATTACTGGACACAAGGTCATACAAGAGTCATTCTGTTGACAAATCTGAGTTTGTGAATGAGGAATAAAGAAAACAGTCAATTTACATTTAGCATACAGGGTCATAAAAAATACCTAAACTGAATTTTTATTTTTGTAAATAAAAAAACTAAAAGTCAAATAATCTTTTCACATGGATAGCCTTAGTGTCTGCCTATATGATCTCAGTGTAACTAACTGAGAAAATTAAGAAACAACAATTTATGAGAGTATTTAAGATATTTGTTTAACCTTGAAAGTGTTGCATTCAACTATATAAATGTGTCATAGAGGTCTTTGGGCGAGTCTTTGATCAGTGCGCAGAAACAGATGTTTTGCAGGTTGTCTTTCATGTAAAAATTAAAAAGTTGCAGGATAGCGGTACATTCAGGACAAAAACAAACAGCACAACAAAGAAACATCGGTCAGAATACAAAAAGGCCTTTTCAACATGTTGTCATGACAACTGACACTAACAGGGTGGGTTAGAGTTTGGGCAGAATGAGTGAAAAGCCTCCCAATTGTGCTGACAAAACAGTTAGTGTTTGTTTCAAACAGATGTTTTTTACAGCAAGAGACAATAGCATTACAGCAAATTATTCAAACATGATCAATGCTCTCTTTGTATTTATATAGTAGAAAACATTCTGATCTTTGGGAGAAAGTAAATAAACAATATAATATGGTATTATAGTATGGTATAATATAATAAAATATGGTATCATATCATCTTTTTATTTACTTCAAATAAAAAAAAAACTCATATACAAAATAAAAAACAGGGAATTTTTTCAATCAGAAAAGTCTAAACAGAATAGAACATCACAGCAAACTGCGGAAAAATCTCACTGCATTATTTTACAAAGATGATTACAATACAATCACACATACATGTGTGGTTTTCATCATATTTCATCATAGGAGGCAAAAATAAAGCAGATAAATTCTCTCTGGTCCTCAGTATTCTTGATCCGTTACATCCTACACCACCCCATTTACATGATTTCACATGATAATGCAATAAAACTAAAATGATCTTGCTGTTTGCACCAATCTGTATAACCTTCAGCCTTTCAGATAATCCAAGAAAAACTTAAAAAAGATACACAAGGTAGACGAGGAGGCCTGTCTGACTTTGTTTAAACCTTTCCTGAATGTGTCCGAGATCAGGGCATCTGCACAGCTAACCAGCATAAAGCAAGTAGCTGATAAAGGTTTAATGGTCAGGATGAGTTGATGAAGCTGATGATGTATGAACTGGCTGGTTTGGGTCTATGTGCTTTTCACCCTTTGAATGGATCTGCTTCATATAATTCCAGAACTTTCCCTGAAACTCTCTGTACAGATAACACAAATGCAAACGATTCTACACAAACACGTGCACGCTTCACAATCAACCATATCAGTGGGATTGATTTATTTTGCGAACTAAAATAACAATATTCAATTCTCTTTCACTATATGCACACACAAAAACAAACACACAATGCATGTATTTCCAATTCAGTGTGTGTATTTTCCTTTGTACAAAAAGACAGCACTTTCTCTCTGTGCTCTTAAGGTGTACTAATATTGTGTGGTCTTTATTAAGTTGCAGGTCATTGTGAAACTCAAATAGACACACAGGCAAATAGAATCAGTCTCTCACACATACTGTACAATAAACTCTCTAGCTTTCACTCAATCACAAAACACGCTTGCAAACTCAGACATATATACAATGATCCCATTCATTCACAGACACATACAAACACCACCACCAGAAACATTCCCTCACAAACTAGGGTAAAAGCTCAAGAGGTGACAGGCACAAAGGCGCTGTACAATAAACAATGGATTCCTTAAAGCTCTGTTTATGCTCTTGCGCTCCGGTTTGAGTGAGCGAGCGAGCGAGCGAGTCTGCCTATCTGTGGGTGGATGCTTGCCGGCCATTAGCGTGTAAAAGTGCATCAGATGTGTCGAGGGCAGCGTCCGCCTGGGTCAGCCATGTTCATTCCACGCATGTCTGCCTCCTCATAGTCGGCTGTGTCTGACGAATTCTCATCATTATAAGGCGCAGACACTTCACTGACCGAGCACTAAATGGAGAAAAATAAAGAACGGGAGATTCTAAATTAGTATGGCCTACTAAACAAGTCCAAAGCCACACACTTTAGCATCTAGCATCTTGGATGTGGTGGCTAAAGCAGCTTATTTTTGGATCTAACAAAAAGGATGACGCACCGACCGCACCATTGATTCACGGAATGGTGGACACACCATCTGGAATCGTGGGATTGCAACATCAAACACCTCCTCTTTGTTCTTGAGCCGGTGGAATGTGTAGTAGCCCTCCATGTACTCAGAGGTTGTGGAAAACGTGGTGCAGCTAGCATACTCGTGAACTTTGCCTGGCGTCATCACTGGAAACTCGCCTGCACGTACATCACAAGCAAAAAGCACCAATGTTCACATTTGCAGGACATTCAAAAACAATCAAATGAGTTTTGTGTCATTTAAAGTTGTGACATTGTCAGAAACACTCTGAAAGATTATGATTCAGATTTTTGATTCTGATTCAGAACACAGAATCAATCCACATATTCAAAACTCTGCATATTTGTTACCAGGGGAAGGGAAAAACAGGAATGGGTCTTACCCACAACACCAGGGCCACGGACCTCTTCCACATTTCCATTTGCATTTGTGATCTTCCAGTAACGACTGTCTAGCTGGCATGCGTTCTCTGGCAGGGCTGATTTTGCCATCTCAATCCTGAGGCATATGGCACAGGTCAGAGGTTGCAGGTTGTATCAGTCTATTTCAAGCCTCAGCTCAGATCAATTCAGTATAAACTGCCTGCTTCCAAATTACCCTGTCATCATTTTTATACATGTTCTTTAACAAATTGCTCTATTGAGACTATTAAAACAGGATGGCTGCTATAAACATATCAGTAAGCCAAAAAATACTGTTTGAAATTATTGGCAAAAGACAAAATGTTCTTAAGTACAAAATATTACAATGTTGATCACTATCTGCACGAACAGACATGAGAAAACAGTGAAGCAGAGTTCAGTTACTGCTGAATCTGATGACTGGAGTCTGTGTGCAGTACCTGATCCTATAGGTGAAGAAAAAGTGCGGTGGATGGACTGAACTGAGCTCTGGCAGGAAGGAGGTAGACACGGACACCGTGATGTCACCAGTGGTTGTCACGCAACGCTTGTCATGTACGTATCTGAACAACCACACAGAATAGTAGAAGTGGCACTTAGTTTGCACTTATAATTTTCCTTTGTAATGTCATGATGACGACATAAAGGAACAGATCACCTAAAAACAAAAACTCTCATTATTTACATCATTTTTTTTTAACCACTTATAAGAATGTGTGTGAAAGATACTGAATGGTGCATAATTGTAACTGATTGATGTTGGATAAAAGCATCTGCCAAATGCCTAAATGTAAATGCATAGACCACCTGAAGATCTGGTCCCGAATGATGGGGTATTCTCCTGTTACCACATTATCAACATAAGAAGTAAACCACTCAGTAAAGTTTGAGCCTGAAAGACAGACACAGAAAGTCAGAATAATCAAAATAGTTTGTTAGAACTGAAATGCATTTAATGCAGCTGTTTTGCATTCTGTTACCTGTAATGAACATGTCAATAGCAGATGGATCTTGTGCCAGCTGATCCTGTGAAGTTAAAGCATATCGCAGAATAAATAGCGCTATATACACAAAATGACAAGAGCGCCTCTCACTGGTAAAACTGCGACAATGCAAGAAAAATTCCACTCTTTATCTAACTCTGAAACACTGAGCATAATGTCTGTCTAATCTGCTGAAGTGTTTCAGCTCTTATCAGTCAAAACACAGTTTAACCCAGTTTAGGAGAAGTTTTCATAGAGCTGACGTGAGTTAATGCTGTTGCTATCTGGAACTTTTCCCATCAGGCCTCTTGCTACTGCAGCTTTCATAAACATCTGCATCGATGGAAACATTTTAATGTCGTTCAACCTTATATAAATGTATTATTGAATCTTGTAGACTTAAAAAGTGTTGATCTAACCGGGCACTGATAGAAGATCTCACTGCATGTTCGTCCCTCTGTGCTCTCCAGCGCCACATACTGGCTGAGACCAGTATGGAAGCAAAAAGTGAGGGGAAGACACTGTCTCATTCCCTTCCTCTGCTGAAATCCTCCTGCTGCTGTCTCAATATCCAACAGGTCCTCTGAGCGATAGTGATTGGACAGAGCCATGCTGCCCATCAACCTATAAAAGACAGAAGTGGTGCCGATTGGCTTTTTAGAGCCAATCGCATTCAAGGAACCATATCTGCTTGCTTACATAAATGTTATTTTAATAATTTATGTAATGAATAGGAGGATTTAAATACATTTTGTTTTAATGCTCATGTTTACAATAAATCAAAACAAACTCACGAAACCTTAAAAAGACAGAATTCTTACCCAGGAACCACCAGTTTCTGTCCATTGTGTATCCTATAGGAGCAACGGTAGTCTTTAGGAAGTCTGCAGCCAATCTGAGCCTCAATGGTGTCCAGCTCATCCTCTCTCACTCCCTCTGCTCAGGAAAAAGGAAACATCCCAGTTTAGGATACAAAACAAATATCTGGTTTGGAACTACATTGGAACTACAACTGCATTTTATAATGACTTCTCAGGGTTTCATAACATGGATTAATGTGTGATAGAGCGGACAGACCTTTGAGTGAAGCTATCATTCGAGGGCATTTCTGATTCAGGTAGATCTTCAGGTCATCCCAGGCTTTCTTGAGAGTGCTGTAACAGTCGATGTACCGGCCCAGATCAATGTAATACTCCCGAAACAGTTCCTTCCAGGTCAGGCCCCTCTGGGCTTTATCTGTCCTGAAAACAGAAAAGCTATTGCCATCAATAACAAACACTAAACATAATTAGATTAGCATCGCATTATGATTACATTACAACAGATATATAATGACAATATATGTCACAAATAACATAAAGGGGAAGTTACTCTGTAAGAAGCCAGTGTTTTTGACACAGTCTCTTCCATAGCGGGTTATGACCTGTCAGCTCACTGAGACGACGACTCACAAAACTGCAGCTGAAAAATAAACAGGACAAATTATTAATCACACAGAAAAGCATATCGCATTTTCGTGAAAGCTTCTTGTATAACCTCCTTTTACCGCACTGGTAAAATATACTGTAGAAAGCTTTACAGAAGGTTCAATTAACAGTAAACACAGAGACTTCAAACTGCTGCGCGTCACGTGGTCGAGTTCGCAAACGAAAATATTTATCATCATAATATGATTCAACTCAGGATACCAAAAGCAATTTTAGCTACTGTCCGACTGTGGTTACAGCTGACATAACGCTTTGACACTTTTACTAACCGTATCTGCGATCGCCACTTATCGCATCTTTCATTGCTGTCAATTTACATCAAGTTATGCGCCTGTTTCTCCAAACATATGAAAACAGCGTATCAGAGCGTTAGATATGTGTTTTATTACAGACATATCGTATAGACATTTCCATCCAAGATTTCCTATATGTCCATCAAAATTGATCAGCACTTACCTAAGTAATATTACAAGCTATCCAGCTAGCACCGCGGGCTAACAGTGCAGCGGATAATATTTCTCAGGCACATTCATGCACAAACATCCCTGGAGCTTGTTTCTTTACGTCACCCTGCAGAATAATTTACCCAAATATATGTACCTGCTCAGATCCCTGAAATCCAGAAATGACAGCACCAGCAGTAACGGGTCGGACGGTAAGGTGTCCAGACTGAGCGTTATGGACGTTGCCATCTTGGTACCGAAAGCAGAGCCGGAGCCCCGCCCCCTTCATTACGATGACGAGAGGGCGGGTCCGCATGCTGCTCTGTTATCAAATAATACGCACATGTTGCCAAACTGTGAAAGTGAGCGATGAGCAAATAAACAAAATTGCTTTGGAAATGTTCTAAGATTAATCTCACAGATCTTTATAACGCATTCACGAAAATGGTGAAACCAAAAAAAGTTGTTTTAAAATAAGTAACATTTTATTTATAATAAATAAGTTAAAATGGACTACAATTAAGTATATTGCATTGCATAAAGATAACGGAGTTTATTTAAAAGATATTTGCATCATTTTGCCTTGATTCGCAATGAGGCGTTTGCCTTTAAATCACCTCAAGATGGCATCACACATCCATCCTCTCTCTTGCAATCTCAAGGTCAAAGCAATCAAAAATCCTTTCAATTTATCATAGAACAGCTCCGTATTTTCGAAGAATAGAAAGGACGTCAACCAATGTCAACAGATATTTATAAGCCACTTAAACGTATACAAAAAATTACAATGAAATAAATTGTCCAATTTATTTTCATCTGTAAAATGTTAAGACCAGATAGACACTACACCCATGTTAAAAATGTTTAATATAAACAGAGTCCTGACTACAAGAGTAAAAATATGCCATTTGTGAATTATATGCTATTTGTGGATTAATTTTTTAACCTGCACACAAGGAAAAAAAAGAGCATGACCAAAACTATGCTAGCTTAGTCCCTTTGCTACAACAACTCATAACTGTAACATGCTTGCAATCATCAAAGATGTAAAATATATATTTGTCTAATTTTCTTATTGCTATATTTACCTGTTGTACCTTTTTTTGTTCTAAATAATTCTAATTTTTACATAGAAAAGCTCTGTTTCACTCATCAGTGGGCAAAAAGTAAAATATGCACAAACTCAATGACCTTCCTCATGTATTGTTTAAAGAATTTCTATAAAGTGAACATGCAGTGTTTGAAGGTGAGTTCACGCTGCTGTGACGTTAAAGCTGACGTACAGCCACTGTGGTGCCGGTGGTGATGGGAGGGGGGGCTGCAATGACAGACTTACACTTATTAAGGAGGGGTTGCCAGCCATCTAAACCCCTCCCCTTTCATTACCTCACTTCTGTCTATGTATTTCTCGCTTTCCCTCTCTCTCCCTGGCTGTCTCCCTCTCCCTTGTTCTGCCTGGCTGAGTTGGTTTCAGACAGTACGTTACACACATATTCTGAAGCTCATGTGCCACTCTGTGTCTACCTCTCTTTAGCAGCTCTCTACAGCATCTCCTCCCTCCTTCTCTTATCTCACCATGGAAGCACATCAGTGAAAAGTGGATTGTCCTTCCTGTTTTTCCTGCTCTTTTCTCTGCACTTCATTCCGTGTGTTTGGGTGTCAGTTCCTGGCTGGGAACGCTCATGTCTGCGACAGCGCTGTTGGGGGCGACACTAGGTACTGTGTCTGGAGTGCTGACGCTGTGTGGTCTCTCACTGCTTTGCAAGAACTGTAAGAAGGGAAGACTTGAGAGCGGGGATGATACTGACCCTGAGAAAGCCAAACCAAGCATCCTGCACACGCTCTCACAGGTAAGAGTCAAACTTACTTACTTATACTCACACACACACACAGAGCCAAAACCAGTCGTTTAAATACAGACACATGCAAATACACTTACACAAGCTACAACTGTACACAAAACATATAAGAGGAAACCCAACACCAAGGTGACAGCCAAGAACACACTGTACAGACAGAGGGAAATGCGCTCTTAGTGGACAGATGGATGCTTACATAACACAGGTTTATATATATATGTATGTATTCTGAGGCATGTGTGTTACTTTCTTAATGAAGAGCATGTTTTTTCTTTTAATAAACACAAACACACACAGAGAAAGAATTATTGACATAGACATTTTAAAATAAGCTTCTTGCTGAAGTCCATTTTAATTTTCTCTGTTCCACATCTTCATCTTACTAAATGGTCACTGGAAAAATTGATTCCTGTCTCCTTGAGAATGTCTCCTTCAGTATCATGTTTGCATTTGAGAGAAATTTTGACATCAAACCTGCATAGCAAGAAATAAAGAAGGACTTCACAGCCTTCAGATTGGCAGTTTCCTCTCAAAGAACTTTCATGGTGTCAAGGAACATTCCTCAGTAACAGGCAGTTATGCCAAATACAAGCACACATGGGAAGGTGAGAGACAAGTCTGTTATTATCAGAATGTTGTCCAGAGTGCTTTTATCACACATAATTAGTTTAGGAACGATTTGTACTGACATTTATACACAGACACAGAACCGCTCATGTACACACATACACACACTTCTGGGCCATGTCTTTGTGCATCAGCCTGGCTTTCCCTGAACCAGTCCAGAGTCACGACTACACATACACACATACACATGGACAATTTGCTGTTGTTGTCTAGAAAAACATCACAATTAATCTAATACTGTTAAGACAGGAATGCTGAGTGACTGTGTTGATGTCCAGACATAATAGAACTTTCACAGTGTAATGTTCAGGCCAGTTTTATATCTGCATTGTAAAGTAGGCAGGCCCCAGTCTCAATGCACCAGGATTAATTATTCATGAAGAAAAGGGCAAAGAATATAAGAATATTCTTTTCTGCTCCAGCATGATTACTGCCCACCTATTGCATCCTCTTCTATTGATTTTTCCATTTATGCCTGTCTGATTTTTCATGTCAGACACTTAACATCAAAACCTCAATGAAACTCAGCCAGCAAAAAAGCTCTGTAGGGAAATGTCTCAAATCTCTCAAATCTATAGTTACACCCTGAAAAATAAAGGTTCTTATAAGGGTTCTCAGTGATGCCACAGAAGAATCATTTCTGATTCTCCAGTGAACCATTCAATCAAAGGTTCTTAAAATAAACATTTATTTATTGCTTGCCTTTTTATAATCTAAAGATTCTTTTTTCAGTACAAAAAACTTGTAAAACAGAAAGGTTCCATGAAGGTTAAAGGTTCTTTTTGGAACCATATAGCTAATATGGTTCTTCTAGGGCACCATGAAGCACCTGTTTCTAAGAGTATAACTCATTTTTCAGGGTCAGTCTGTTTTTATTGGATATATTTTATGTTTATCATTTATGTACATGTTTTAGTTCAGTGTGCAGAAGTTGACGGAACCCATCCAGCCTCAAGTATCTTTGAAGTTCCCTAAAATATACTGGCCCAAACCTTCCATTCCTTCTCAAGATGTAATAAACTACAAAGATCATGGAATTGTCAGTGACACATCTGCTGCCGAGCTCAACACCTGTAACCAGGCAACAGGATGCGAGGAGGCCCTCTCCCTCCCACGACAAGGTGAGGAAACAATAGCTAATCTATTGTGATATTACATCTAATGGGTCAAATACTACGTCAAATCTAATGGAATATTAGAACAGTGAGGGAGGCTGTAAGGAATTTCTGATGTTCATGTCATTGCACTGCAGTCAATGGGAGATGTCAGAATATTTACTTAGTCAATGAATTAATCATATTTCAGTAAATATAAAATTTATTTATGGGGCTACATTTAATTCTACAGTTAAAAATATGTGGAAACAATGTCTATGATAACAATAACACCAGTGGCATGTGCTCATTAAAATCTGCACATAGGTTCCCCGGAGGCCATTGCTAACCTTTTCCCATCAAAGCAGCGAAACCTGCTCCCATAGTCATGGTGACTCATGTACATTGATTTTACTAAGTAAAGGTAAAGGTTACTTAAATAGGTAAAGGTTACTTAGAATGTACTTGTAATAATGAATAAGCAAGGCCATTCTGGCTGAATCGGACTAAACTTCCACCCACTCTGAAGTGAATTTGCTTCCATTCTCTAAGGAATTTAGCATTCACATTTACAAGAATAACTACCTTGCTTTTCTGTTCTCTAGAATGGAAATCATTTAAAAGAAAATCCTCTATACATTTATTCAGAACTGCACCTACTCACACTTTTGTCTTTTGCATCAGTTTCTGCAGATGAGACGCCCTGCGCTTCTGAGCAAACCGGTGCCATGACGACAAGTAGCTCCATCCTGTATCCCAAACTGCACTTCTCCATCAGTCTGCACAAAGAGAATGGAGAACTACACATCAGCATTGTTGAGGGTAACACACTTCACTTACCTCATTGTACAGTTTTGTTTCTAGTAAGATTCTACAACATGATGGCTGTGAGTCACTTGTTATAATTTGCTCATTTGTGTTTCAAAGGACATTCAATAAAAATCTACATTCTGGAGTGTTGTGAAAATGGTGCAATGTTGTAAATATACTGGTGAAAGAAGTCTAATTTCATTTATTTATTTGCTTCACAAAAAGTTTCACAATTTTATAAACTACAGTACGGAGATCTAAGCATCTCACATAACACAATCTTATTGTCCCATACAATATAAAAGACAGAAAAGCTCTTTAAAGAGCAATTTGTAATATAGCATCAGATTTGAGTTGACAGTGGTGGACATACAGTGAGAATTTAAATGTACACTGCAAGTTTCTAAACCTGATGTAATCTTGTATTTAAACAGAACATTTTAGAATTTCTAGTTCATTAATGAAAAGAAGCACATTTTGTTAAATAGACTATGTTTTTCTTCCCTCCACTGAACCACAAAGATGCTCTTTGGAACGTTCTCAAGTCAAGCAGAGATAACATGGGTTTGCCAACTCAAGTGCATACTGTCCTTAAAGCAAAAAGGGGACATTTCAAAAATCGGTTTTTGAAGTCCACTGTACTAGTAAAATGCAGTTCAGCCAGGCAAACACAACAGTTCAGCCAGGTGTATCATGAAATACACACCAAAACTGAGTCATGTACAGCAGTCTGGGTCTGCTGTTGAGAAGGCAACAGAGAGAGGTTTTGATATTCAAAATTCTGTGAATAAACCAATGTTTGGAAGGAATAAAGGGCTTTTCATGCAGCTTAAGGACACTTGATCACAGAATTACCATTTCAATAGTGGCAGCCGTGATTGATACGCATCATTATCGGTAATGAGAGTAAATCTGCTTCAAACTCAAACCCTCTACTCTGCTCATCCAAACAGGAAAGAGAGAAAAAGATGATCAATCACGCTGGGTGAGATGAAAAGTGAGGAGTCATAAAGAAAGAATAAGTGACGCTCTGAGCTTCTTTGGCTTGGAGGAGTTTCACAGAGCTCAATTTGTCACCGTGCTCCATCTTATAATGTCAATTTAAAGTCTTTTTTCTTTTCTGTTTCCCATTTTCCTGCAGCGGAGAACATATCTGTGGATTCAGGATGTGAGGGATATATATCAGGGTGTGTGAGCCTCCCTAAAGAGCAGAAGTATGCACAGACATCGGTCCACAAGCTGGCAACACGGGTACAGTGGGGTGAGGAGCTAGTCTTTGCCCTGCCCCTGGAGGGCATGCTGGGGGCTAATGGTCTAGATGGAGAGGTGGCCCTGTCCCTTCACTGCTGTGATCGATTTTCCCAGAATTCTACTCTGGGCACGATGCGCTTTAAACTGGCTGATGTGAGCATGATGTTGGATGCTGACTGCTGGGTTGACTTACAGCCACCCAAACAGGTGAGGAACGTTTCTCTGCGTATTTAGCAAACTTATTAAATTTAGCTGAAAGAGACAGTCAACGCCAAATATGGATTCAGATATTTAATTCAGAGCTGAGAAATGTATACTGTATTTTAGGCTACTGATCAATAATAATGAAACTATGGGAATGCACAAGAAACCAATTCAATATGAAGAAAGGACCCTGCAAAGAACATGGCAAATAATTAAATCACAGCTATATAGGGAATGTCTATTAATATACTGGCAAATAGGAGAAAGATATCAATGGACACTGTGACCTTTACAAATGTATTAGTAGGCTAGTGGTCTACTGAGAGAAGAAAAATCAGCCAGTGACTCATGCTGGATTCTGTGTTAGATTCTTATTGATACACACACACACACACAAACACACACACACACACACACACACACACACACACACACACACACACACTGAGCAGCAATTTTCTCTATAACATTTAACATGCTGACAGGAAATCTGACATGCCTTCATTTACCAGTAAGATGGAGACAAGTTTAAATATATGATAATGTGAAAATTATATATTATATAGAAGATAATGTATTATATAAAATATTAATGACAACTGAATTTGACATGACTACCTCTCCAGGATAAAAGATACATGTACTCTTTCAACTGTACTGCAGTTGAGGGTATATTCTACAGAAACACATATGCAAACACAACCGCACCTCATTACTATGTAATGTTGCCATGTCACACATTTGGTGTGAGATGTTATTATGGGATGCTGGCGTTTACTTACGTGGCTG
Source organism: Ambastaia sidthimunki (assembly GCA_036877625.1). Lineage (NCBI taxonomy): Eukaryota > Metazoa > Chordata > Actinopteri > Cypriniformes > Botiidae > Ambastaia > Ambastaia sidthimunki. Next base: position 88,292 of record JAZGTK010000313.1, read on the forward strand.
TTTCTGAATCATCTTCACAAGTGCAAAGTGCACATATTGACAGCAGTGTAGAAATAGTTCTGACATATTTCTGCATACATGCAGTGTATTGCGCACAAGAGGATAAATCTGGGAGTATTTATTTAAAGACACATTCTCTGCTTCTACACCTTGTGTGCTCAGAATCTCTTGGGTCTCAGGTTATATATGTGAATATTTGTGAACACACACGCATGTATTCCACCCCCAGTGCCGTCTGATCTTTTTATGATGTCATAGCCCTCCCGCATAGGGAAGCTTTATCTGCTTCATTAAATCTTCCAGAGAAGATCCAATGCCAATGGACACACACACAGATTTGCCAGGTTTGCTGACTTTTGGGTACACATTCGTCCCCAATATATGGTCAAATAAACTCACACACATATTCCACCCCCAGTGCTGTTGGATCTGCTTATGATGTCATAGACCTCCAGAGCAGGGAATCTTTCTGCGTCATCACACCTCCCTGAGGAGATCCGGTTGCAATACACACACTTACCCAAAGACATGCCAGGAATTACTAACTACCATTGGTCTGCAGAGAAAGATAGAGATAGATAGAGAGAGAGAGAGAGAGAGAGAGAGAGAGAGAGTGGAGGTGGAGGAAGTCAAGGAAAATTGACTGAGCTACCTGAGGTCTTTGCCAATTTGTGACCATTTGTTTGGCATTTGTGTATGTGTATGTGTGTGTGTGTGTGTGCCATGTGTGCAATGTGTGTGCAATGAAGACGATGACGCAGGTTGCACTGGGCTGTATGAGCACCACTCAAAATTATTTGTCCAACACTATGTTCACACACTCATTTTTCAATATTCACAGGGGATATGGGAAGGCTGTGACCACACACAAAGCTCTTATTTATTACGCATGATTCATATTTGATCATTCAATTTTTAAATCTTTAATCACAACCTAATGTCATAAAGATATGTCCTTCATGAACTGCATTTCAAATCATTTTTAGTCTTTATCAGATAAAAAATAAAAATGTTAATATGACTCAGTGACTAATGCAAACCAAATAGTAATTGTAACTACCTACTGCATTATTTAGCCAAATCATTTTGACCTTACAATATTATCAGTTTTGTCCCTGTGGCCGTTTATTCATTTCCATGGCATAATATCAAACATTAACATTTGATAAATTCCATCTAGTCAGAGCTGATTCAAAAGCACCAGATTACATTAACTTTTTGAAAGAAAGGCAGATGGTTTTCACAAGTTTACAAACTTTCTTTTAAGACAAACCTCATTGCCGTTTCTCAGCAGGAAGTGACATCATCAGCCGGAGAGCTACTGTTGTCACTCAGTTATCTACCAGCGGCCAATAGACTTGGAGTGGTTGTAATGAAGGCAAGAGGACTTCTGTCAGACAAACTGAAAGACAACATAGGTATTACCAATCAGTTTTACCACCACACATATATAATCACAGCCACCTCAACATGAACATCAAATACATAAAATAAAACTTAATTACCAAATAAAAGTCTATTATGTCCTATCAGTTCTCAGATGGAAAGGATCAGTGATTCATCAGCTAGCTTTTGCAGTAACATATTTAAAAATGGAATATTAGAAACGATATTTTTTGATAATAAACAAAACTGAATGCACTGTATGTTCTCTGACAGACCTATCAGTAAAGCTGACTCTGAAACATCAAAATGCCAAGCTGAAGAAGAAGCAGACGCGACGAGTGAAGCACAAAATTAATCCGGTCTGGAACGAGATGATGATGCTGGAGCTGCCCAGCGAGCTACTGGCTAAATCCAGCATCGAGTTGGAGGTACTAAACCTGGCCAGTCCCGGGACCCTGCTCCCTTTGGGCAGATGCATGCTGGGAATCCAAACCTCTGGCACAGGCCTGCAGCACTGGAAACAGATGCTAGATAACCCACGCAAGCAAATTGCAATGTGGCATCCTCTACACCCATAAGAGTTCATTATTCCATTAATATTCCACTAAAATACCACCACATTCAGACACTACCTATACACAATGAATGGTAAATCTGTGGTTGGTTTTGATGATAGTACTCTATACATGTGTAAAATATCTAGTACTCTGATATAATACAGTATGTAAGTAGATATGCGTGAACCCAGTTGTTTTCACTTTGTAACTACCTTCTCTGCACAGGTCAAGGTAAAACTGAAGGAAGACAGTCACTACAGTACTAATATTATTACACTGTCACTTAGAGTATTTTAATGTAAGCAGTGCTGCATTTACCCTTGGTGTTGTTGTCAGTGTGTGTTTAAAACACTCAATGATAAATTAAATGGGTGTTGGAGCTGTAATAATTTCCCAATACACACCGGTTAGATTGAAAATGCCACTTCAAACAAGGGGAAGGTCAGACCACTATATCTATAACAAAACAGAACAGAAACTCCCTGCACATTATGAATTAACAATCCCAACACATCTGAGGTGAAAACCATCTTTGCTTATTATGACCCTTTTATGATCTGACACAAAGCCTTTTTAGTTCAAAGGTTAATATAAGTATTATAATAGCTGATTATCATATAGTAATGCACTTTATTGAATCCTAATAATCTGTTTTTAATAGAACCTTATAAACTCATATATCTAACATGGGTGAAAACAGAATACATTCATGTAAAATGTATTAAGCTATATTTAAAAATGTATAGCTAATATATTCATAATATATATTCATAATATATTCAAGTCATATAAGGTTAATAAATCTACAGGGTCTCACAGAGGCAGCTTCAGTCTTTTCAAGGTGCATGTACTGTATACTTTTCCTAGAAGAAAAAGTAAAGATATGTCTGTAAATCTAGAGTTATACTGTTAATTAGGCTAAATGTCCATAATGAACAACAAA
>JAZGTK010000314.1:0-48280 GCA_036877625.1 Ambastaia sidthimunki
AATGTATAAAATGTATGTTTAAACGAGAATGGTTTGCCTTCTTTGGCAGCAGCGGAGTGGAGGCTGTGCACCTGCCTTCACTGTCAAGCACCAGTAGGCTTTGGTGATTTAGTTTAAGGTAAATTTAGCACAGGCCACTAGAGACTGGGAATTCAATTCTTTTCATAATACAATAGCTCTCTGTGTAAAAACCACAAAATATATTACTCACAGGTGGGTGGTGGGGGGTCTGCAGTCATTAAATCTGTCAAATTGAAAAGTTTGAAAATTGATTTTCTTTTCTGTAATCTAAACTCCCATTTCTTGAATAAGAAATAGAAAATTTAAAATAACTGATGAAACTGCTTAGAAACTCTAAGGAGACTCTGTCTGGTGGGGGTGTTATATTTGTTTCTCTGTGCGCATGTGATGAGTTTGTCTTGAGTTGTCAGGTATTTGCAATGTATCCAAATAAAACATTAAAAAAAGAATGAATTCTCAGATTCTTTATTTTATAAAAGATCAGAGAATTCTTTCGGAGAAAAATAATGTGGCAATTCCAACATTGCATTTACCCATAGCATTTACTAACAGTGCATTAAAGTTCCTATACATCTGATGAATTCATGTGTCCTGGGACTTAAACCCACGACCTTGACTTTGCATGCATGCTGCTCTGCCTGCCGAGCTACAGGAAATGAGAGAAGCCTCTTTGTCACCAGTTACAGACAAAATGATGCAAAACTGGCCTTAGTTACATTGTCTTATGGCTAGAATATTCCACAAAGAACACAAAGAAGTTGCACACAATTTACATCTGTGGCATCAAACTGAAGCCATTTTCCTATCTAAAGAATTCAAGACTTGGGGACTGTAATAAATGCACAAAGCAGACACACATGGCCAGACTATCTTTAATGAATAAAGTGTATCAAAATACAATGACTGACAACACAAGATGATTACTTGAGTGATTCTGTGTTTGCAAGTTAAAGCCACAAACCAGTAAATAACTAGTGATGCGTCATGCACAGCACAATCCTGTGCTGTGATTTTAGATTAAAGTACAACTAGATAACATTAACTGGTCCATTTTGTCTAAGGGTGATGATCAATGGAGTCATGAAGCAGTATTTATGGGTCATTACAGGATTAGATGCTGTGCCAGCAGTTATGATTAGAAGCTGACTTATTAAGACATTGATGCTTTAAATTGGATTTAAGCCATGAAGCATGCATGTGGCTGAGCACTAATTGTTACAAATGAGAGACCCATTGGACACAGTGCTAAGATGTTGATTGCATTCCTTTGGAGCCAAAGCCATGTGGTGTGTGAGACATGAAGTTCAGATTTCTTAGACTTTTAGAAGTTATTTATTATTTTTAATTTAGACATGTTATCATTTAAATGCTCATGCTTATCTGTGATTAAAATTGCTTTTGTGCTGTCAGTTTTATAGACAAAATATTTTTAATGGATCTTTTTCTATGCAAAATTTGCTTGCAGTTCTTAAACATTTATTCTAACAACAAAATTTTTGGTTGAACAGTCATTGTTAGGCATATTTTACTAAATAAAAAATCCCTTATCATTTATTCACCTAATATGTGTCTAATCAGCAACATTTTGCTTTAACAGTTTGGTTTGGTTGTTTTCATGCATATTTTACATTTATTTACAAAAGGATGCTCTGTGGATGTGTGGGCTGGAGTTCACCGAGCTCTAGAGAGGGGAGAGCATCCCAGTCTGCCTGCGGCACATTTCCCTTTCCCCTTCCAAATGGGGCCTTAATGATTTATAGATGTTTGCTTTAAAAAGCCATTGGCATTAATCCCATGGCTCATTAACTGTTTAATTAAAATTAAATTCAGTGGTAGGAGTTAAGCAGATTGAAAGCATTCCTCCTTGGTAGGTGGCTGCTAGATGTCTGGCTTTTAGAAATTCTCCTCGGTGTTTGAGGAAATAACTGAGCCTGTTTTGGGGCTGGAATGACATGCGGAAAGCCAATAGGAATGGAGACCATTGGCACGGAATAGATAAGTGCATTAGTGCACTGGTCTGTGCTTGTAAGCACAACGGCTGATATCCACAGCCAAAGAGCAGCAGAAGCAAATGGTTTACATTTATCTTGAATACTTCACGTATCTTGCAAGCGGTAAGTCAACATTCAGCTACCTTCACGCTTAACCAGCGTGTGCCGATGCCTGTAAAGTGCTGTTTGTGCCATAGGGCAAACAATGAGACCTTCTCCTTTTTCTCTCTATGTTGGAAACCTTAGTCTAACAGAAGGAGATACTTAAAAGCCTGCTACATAAGCCGGAGGCTGACAGCAGGAAAACAAAGAGTAATATTTGGAAGCATTTTCTGTAACGCTGATACAGGATAATTAAGAGGCTAGACTTCTTCACCAGCAGCGACGGTTGCGGAGTGCTTTAAATTGCTTTCTAAATGGGTCTATGTTACCTAATATGTGGTTTTTATGTGTGTTTCAACAACCTGAGGGAGAGCTGGAGCGAGAAAGGAAAATGGCCTGAGATTGATCGCGGAGCTCCTAGTTGTAACCCTACGCCATCCCTTATCCCCAAACTGGTTTTTATAACATTTAAAATAGCATCCCGGTAATGGCGAACATGGGCACTTTGCAGGACAAGTTGTGGTCAGATGTGCTGGGAAATGATAGAAGGTCAAAGATAGAAGTCCAGTGAAAGAACCTCTTGATCTCACACGTACTGTGTTGGCTCTTTCAATCAACCGACAGCACTGGAATGTTTAATCGAGAGAACTCTAGAAGGCCAATTTTCTGGCAGTATTCACAGAGCATGAGCTGGTCTCGACCGACACCCGTTTCTTTTTTGTGAAGTTTTGGCGTAATTATCCAGCGCTGACTTGCTCTGAGCCTTTTGGGTTGTGAATTTGATTACGCTGTGGGAGGTTGAGGATGTGTATGGCAGGTTAGGAGAGGCTGGGAGACGAGGCAAACTTAGGCGAAGTAGCTCGGACGACTATGAAAAATGATGCAAGGCTCGAGTTGTGAGTATGATATGTTACAGCCTCCCAAATTCTCTGTGGGTGATGTTTCAAAATTTAGAGCAGCTACCGAAAGAACAGCAGGAATTCTACAGAAAGAAGCGAAAAAAGAAGAAAATGATAAGATGAAATAAATAGACTGGTGCTCGCTTTGTTCACACTTATTACATCTAAATCTGTTGCAGGCAAAGCAAAAGAAACACTAGTTGTTTTATTGTGTGTCATGTGTGCAATGTAGCTTTTGTTTTGGAGAACCAGATGCTTCCAGGCAATCTAACCACCCTCAAAGGATAATTTGATTCCAAATTTTGGACTCGAAGGTGCAACATTTCAGATTTTGGAATACTTGCAATGGAGGTTTTTGCTTTCTTTGTTTAGTCAAACCCTTTAATAATATCTGTTTTGTACAGTTATTTTGTACAGTGTAAATTTAGTAAAGAAGTATGTTAAAATACAATAATCTACATCATACCCCTGCTATAATAAAGGCTTTATTTGCCTGGATGATATGTAATATTCATACCTGTATAAATATAGTATATAGTACATATAGTCTCAGTTGACTGCTTATCTTAATTCCTCCATCATAATGCTCAGGTAGTGCTAGACTGAGTGAAGTATAGTTAAGAGTCTTGGAGCTCTTTGCCTTTTAGTCAAATAAGTTAAAATACCCTGTTTGTCCTCCAACTGTGAAATCTAATGAATATCTAATGTTGACAACATTGAGGTCACAAAAACAACAAACCAACAAATAAAAGGCAGATTTTGTGTTTGCATCTCAAGTACAACAAAAAACTGACCAGCAGAACAAGAATCAAGCAATCATGCAAACAAAAGTCTTAGTAGCTGTTTTATTTGTTAAATTATTTTCATCCTATGATTTATTTATTATTTACAGTATACAATTACTGTTTTTGTGGTTATTAATTCACTTTTTATTTTAAACAGAACTGAACTTACTATACTGAAATTACTCTTACTGTAGCTCAGCACTTCTTCAGTACTAGACAATACTTGCAGAGGTTTATAAGAGACCATAACATTTCAATCTTATTTATATGTGTAAACAAGTTCAGCAGACTCAAAATGGGTTCATCACTCTGTTTTAATGGCAACATCTACACCAGTCATTGCGGGTTTGGTCTTTGGTATAATTATTTCTTCCCTTTTGCTGGCAGGTGGCCAGAGATGAGGCAAGCTGGCAGGCAATTTCACATCAATATCCAAACTAGCCACTAGGGTAGGCAGATATGGTCAGGGACTTTTAAAGGCAGCTGGTAAGTTGCTCTGGGCTGTTTCCACTCTGCCGAGGGTTTAAATTAATTTTAATGATGGGGATGACTTTAAAGAAACACATCTATTCATTTTTTTGTTTTGGATACAGAGAAAGTGGAGGCTTTGCTCTACAGCAGTGAAGAAATTTCTTGTCTGATATCCACTGATTTCAGTGATAATTGGCATCACATGGAGTCATGTAATTGTGCATTAAAAGAAACACACACTCTCTGCCATTTGGCAACTTTAAGGATGTACAGAGAGCTTGTGTTGGGACCAATTAAACCAGTTGATTTCATTGTGGGCGAAAGTGTTCCTAAATGTGCACATCATGTAATTAGAGCATTTAATAATTAGTTGTAAGATTGGTTTGGTTTTATGTAATAAAATTGCAAATAATTGAAAAACAAAATTTAAAACACACTCAAGGTATATAAATAAAATATTCTCCACTGTAACTTACAATAACAATAATGAAATATTGATTGATATATGTGAAATATACTGAGACTTCTGTATATAAAGTACACAGATATGCATGTGTTGCTTATGACTGCTCATCTTAATTCGTCCATCTTAGTGTCTCTTAATCAAATATGCTGGGGGCTGTTTATCCCCAAACTGCCCACTGGAGCCTGACTCAGGACTATTGATTTATTTCTATTTGGCTTAAGCTCAATGTCTTTTGATTTGACTCCATTTGGCAAAGGCCAAACTCCCAATATTCTTTCTTTCTTTCTTTCTTTCTTTCTTTCTTTCTTTCTTTCTTTCTTTCTTTCTTTCTTTCTTTCTTTCTTTCTTTCTTTCTTTCTTTCTTTCTGTCTTTCTGTCTTTCTGTCTGTCTGTCTGTCTGTTGATTGGTGATACTGTACAGAGAAGAAAGTTTACAGTAAGCAAGCTTTTTATGCACACCACCTCTCTGGTGTAAACATAATATCACTTTATTTTATTGCAGCATAACAAACATATTGAATCTGTCACAACAAGGTATGGATCTCATTAAGGAATGGCTTGCAGCTTTACATTTTCATTTTCCACCCACATGTAAGCTTAAGATCGGCACCTCTTACATGAGCCATTGTGAGTGTGCCGATGTGACACTGTTTGAAGAGACATATTCAATTTCATATGAGGCAGCAGCCAAGGGAAAAAACCTAAAGACTTTTTTTTGAGTCTTAGTTTTTCTGTTTGTTTTATTTACAAGCAGATGCATAGATTCATGGAAACTGTCATTGAAAGTCCCATTGAAGGCGTCTATCAAATGCTACTTCTTCAATGTTGTTTCCATGGCCTGGTGCTCACCAAAAAGCACAAGGCAAAAATTTCCTGTTTTTCATATGGAAATGCAGTGATGGAACTTGACTATTTTCTCTTTGTATTTTCTTTCACTCCAAGAATATTGAATATGTAAAAATGTTCAGGATTGTTTAACTAATTACAGGTACACAAGCGGTATCAATGTTCTTGTCGGCTGACTAAATGCTCTAATAATTATGACAAGTCACATGACCAGATGGTTGGCAGATTTTAAGTTTAGCAAATTTCTAATATGGAGAGAGTTAATTAGAGCAGATTGAGCCTGATGACTACAGCTCATATGACAAATGCAGCAGGAAACAGCTGTCTTGAAGGAGAATTCAGTAACTGAACAAATTATACTTCATTCGAATTATTAATTCTGCTACTAAATGTAAATGGGGACAGAATGCCCAGTTGTTTCATTATTAGAGACGCTATTAAAAAAGAGTCGCATAGATACTGTTCATGTTCATTTCAAAGGCCTTTTATGTTTGCATAATGTACAATGACAACAAAGTAATTGGCCACAATGGTAGTAACAAGTCAGCAGAGTGAGCCTTAAGTAAGCCTATGCAGCAGATTTCTGTAGAATTAATCATTCTTGCTTATTATTTATGCTTTCAGCTAAAAAGTGTCTAGTACTTTATTCCATTTAACACATATTACTGAGTTGAAAATAAAGGAATTCTGCCAATTTCCCAAAGAAATCAGTGCAGAAAATGTGGACCATAAGTCTGGAGATTTCATTTGGGCCTTTTCCTGTAGACCTTTGGGCTGCAGTCTCCACAGATGTAAGGCTCCCGGGGCTACAGATAGCATGTGACCTCACACACTTCACTTGTCCTTGGTAATGCCTTGAGGCTGGATGATAAAATAAAGCCACTCCTCAATTTCTAGAATATAAAGCAATTCAATTGCTAGATTCCCCCAGTGTGCATGTTAAAGGACGTAAAGAGAGAGAGAAAACATGCTTTTGTTTTTCATCATCCTATTGCCACTCTAAACTATTGAAACTATTTAAAAAAATTCAAACTATTTATAGTTTCAATAGTTGTGAGTATCAATAGGAAAATAAAGAACAAAAGCATGTTTTCTCTTTCTTTTTACGCTCTGGAGGAATCTAACAATTGAGGTGTTTTTTATTGAGGGCTGTTGTGGCCTGCTGGTTAGAGAGTCAGGTGCCCTTGAGTAAGGCACCTTACCCCCAATTGCTCCCTGGGCACTGCAGTGCTGCCCACTTTTCTGAGTGTGTATTCACGTTTTGCAGTGTTATTTACAATGTGTGTGTTTACTACTCACTGTGTGTGCACTAACTGGATGGGTTAAATGCAGAGGACAAATTCCAGGTATGAGTACGGGTCACCAGACTTGGTCAGCATGTCACTTCACTTACACAACTGCGTCCATCAGTGTCTAAATCATACATTAAATTACTTTTTTACAAATTCTATTTAGAGCAAGAATACAGTAGCGCAAAACAGAAATACCTTGCCTTTATTTATCAAAGAGAAGCAAATGACCTCCACTACCTTCCTAAAAATCTGTCTTCCCAAAAATCTTAGTTTTGTTAAAGCAACTATGAATGTTAGTGAGGTGTTAAGTACAGTAGTGAATCTCTTCACAGGAAGAAAAGATGTTGGCTTCTGAGGCCTCCAATGATTTCAGTGATGCATTGAAAAATCAATTAGAATACTTGCCAAAATGGATCATGGCGACTAATGATGGCATCATATTGCTCTGGGTAAACAGCTCAATACTGTCCCTGGTGAACTGTGAAAACACATTTCTCTTAAAGGAAAATGGTGCATCAAGCTCCGGGAAGGCCCTCTAGTCTGGAAGAAATCCAGATTCACATATAAATGGAATGCTGATGTTTAATGCATCTTTATTTGAAGCTGAATTAAAGAGTCGTAGCCTTGACTTTTGGCCAGACATCGAAAATCTGCAAAAAATGCAAGACTCAACTCAGCTTCCAAATGTTGGACCATATTTATTGTTCAGTGCATCTTCAGTACATTATGTGAATGTTCTAAATGTGGAAAATTCATTACTCACCACACAGACTGTGACATGTGTGAAAGCTCAGCTTATCAATTTCTCCCTTGCATACAGCAGTTTAATCATATTCTACTTAAAAGGCTTGTGGTCATGAGGGGCAGATTGAAATAAACAAGTCATTTGTAGCCATGGGTCTCCAGCGCTAGACTGAGAGACAGAGTTGTGATGAGTTTCTTACTGTGACAGTCTTGGCAGTGCTACTGGCACATCAGAACCACATATCACCCTACTTTGACACCCTGCATGTCCCTGCCAGCAATGGGCCATCCACAAAGCATTAAGTTTGCAGTTGCACCAAAAGCAAAACATACTTTCCTAAGATTCAAGGACATTGACAAGATGCAGTGACTTGGCAGACAAATTATGTGCATTTACTATAATAACTGTAAGACGTTCCAGTCAGCAATTCAGGAAAAACTAATAAAATACTATTAGCAATTATTCTGTATAAAGATGTATTGTTTCCCAGCTAAAAATGCCTGATTTGTAATAATGATAAATGCTCATATAAATGCTCACATGTTAATGATATGTGCCTGGTGTTATTAAAGATATGCACATTAAATGTCCTTAATATATTTATATTTCCTTTTTTGATTAAATAATGTAAAAGAATAAGACAATAAATAGTTTGCATTCAATCATTTATCATATAATCATGTATTTAACTAAATGCCTATGGTTCTTTATTTAGGTTAACTTTCCAGTAAACAGGAAACCGAGGACAGGGCCCTCTGTTGTTAGACAGGTCAACTCCATTCAGATCTTCCACGAAAGACCCTTAGTGGATAGTTTCTCTTGAAGATCTCACATATTGGAGTCTCCACTAGAACGTATTTAAGAATACACACCTAAGTGATTTTTAAACTTCTCTGTTCTCATTATGTAGTCTGCTTCAGTGCATTAACTGGCAAATTGTGCTGTAATTTATAACAAATAGTCATTGCTTGTTTCCATAGCAATCTGCTCATTAATTAAATTGTTTCCCCAGTAAATCTTTTTCTGTCTTGAATTATTGTTTTAGCTGTGACATTATTTACACTACGCAATTCAAATCATGTCAACATTTGAACAGAGGAAGTTAAAATGTATACAAATATAAATGGCCACTATTTAGGGAAAATGTTTTGTGTTACAGAAACTCCTCCAGCCATCAAGCATGTCATTTTGAAAGAGCTACATTAGTGCTCATTCATCTTCAGCAGCTTTAGTCAGTGAGTTATTTCTACGCTTGTTCATGTTTTTTATTCTTGTGCGGGAAAAAGACACTGTTTTGTTGATGACATTGAATCACCTTAATATTTATTTTTCTTTTTGTATTGTTTTTTTGGTTGCATTTCAAGCTGTACTTTTTTAACTTTTGAAATCCCTGCTGGGCCATTTGCAGCTGAGTGGCAATACTCTTGCATTCTGAACTGCCCTCACACTGCACTTAATTATATTTTGAGCACTTTATATAACATCATACTGAATATTACTTCCTGAAATGTTTAAGAGTGCATCAGTATGCTCTTTAGAGCCTTTCTCTGCGGCCCCTGAAAATGCCCCTTGTTCCTTTTATTTTTAAACTGGAGGGTAAATGAAAAGTTGTTCTGTCTCTCTCTTGTCTTTTTTTAAAATAGCCACTCCAGTGAAGATGTGACTGTTTTGACCCTCATGGATATTTGAGTGTTCCCCATTGGGCTTTCTTTGAAAATTGGTTTAACGCTAGGTCTAGACCTCGGTGAGCAAACCTATTGTGAACTTACTCACTATGGTGAACTTACTAACAACTCAGCACAGTAGTTTGGTTTTCCCCAAAATCTATAGCACTTTTAAATAGATACTGGGAGAAAATAACTATCAAACTGTTCCGCTTGCTTTCATGGCACCATCATAATAATACACACACATATTGGCATATGTGGTTTATGAGGACTCTCCATATATGTGATAATTTTTATACTGTACAAACTTTATATTCTATCCCCTAACCCTCACAAAAAACTTTTGATATTTTGAAATTAAACAAAAAAATAACCATTTAGTATGTTTAGTGATTTAGTTTATGAGGACACAGGAAGTGATGTATACATATCATTATATACAAGTGTGTCCTTGTAAACCACATATTTAAACGCACGCATACACACAAAAAATGTGTTTACAACTACACACAAACTCTCCCCCAAAGTTTTTTTTTCAGCTATGCTAGCCCCTCCAGTTTATTTTATGACTTTTATATTTCTCCTGTCATCTTCCTGTGAGAACAATTCAGTACTTTATTACAGTCAAATGGCTGTTCCATCTAACAGAAAGTTTTTGACACTTTGAATGCTTAGGCTGTGCTGGCACAGAGAGATGGGGCGGGGGTGGTGGTGTGGGGGGTGAGGGAGGAGGTTGTAGAGGATGGAGGAGACACCACCATGAAAGGACAAGAGACGGTGCCAGCCCATTGTTATCGGCACTGAGATGAAAGGCTGGCTAGCTAATGAACATCTGCCTGACACACACAGGTACTTCAGGAGGCTGCGTCTCTTTGAAATGGACCATTGAGCAGAGCAGCTGTTCAGCTCCCATAGACCTTGTGGACTGATGTAAACCTGTAATTAAAGGGCATACCAGGAGGAAGCCAGAGAGACAGACCCACAGAGATAGAGAAAGAGAGGGGAGAGAGAGAGACCACACTAATGCATATTTGAGGAGATTTGGAGTCAGATTTCAAAATACCATGAGTGGCAATGAATGACTTGCACACTGAGATAACTGGGTAACACACCGGAGGGGAGTTTGTTTATAATTAAGCGTTTATTTATAATTAAGCATGAGCTGAAAGCTCTATGAAGAGGCAGGATAGTTTCTACCTAATGTTCTCGGCAGGAGGTAAAGAGTCAACTATGTCTATAAAAGAGGCCTTATTTACTTTTAGTTTTATTTCAATGTGTTTTATTATTAATATTTTAAAAAATCAATAACAATTTTTCTTACAACAGTACCAACCTTGTAATGTGATTGGACAAGTGGCTTTCCAGTACTGCAGCGTTTTCCAAAGACATTTTTATATATTTAGTACAACAGCTCATTTATAATATTTTTTGGTTAATGCTGAATTTTAATGGGGGCCAGGTTAAAAATAGGACAGAGGCGCTGACCCCACTACCTGAAAGAAAAAAAGGTAAACAAACAGAGAGGAAATAAGAGGAAAAGAAAAAAATAAATAACACACAAAACCTTTTAAATTATAGAAAATAAAACTAATAGGTATTTTGTGGCTGAGAATTATCATAAAGTCATGATATCACTTCTCTGGTCTCTACAATTTGGCTAAGGGTTCTTGTTTTGATGTGATAAAGGATGCACAAGGTCTGTGAAAGTATGTATGTTGGCCTCACCTTCATTTATTAAATTATAAACCATAAACAGCAAGTTAGCAACACACAAAATCAGCTTTAAAGTATGTGTGAACTAGAGACTTCTGTGTTGTGATGTAAATCTAAGTGAAACGGAGAAACTGAATGCGTGGCTTGTATTTTTCCACTGGGAATTGATTGGATCCAGAAAAGTAGGCATTTCAAAGCTTGCAGTAACTGACAATTGGAGGGGAGTGGTTAACAGTTTTGGCTCTGCCCAAGCCACCAGTCTGACATCATGCAAGAATGATTGCCATTTCAGAAGGAAAGTACATTCTGTGATTTTGATTAAAGATTATGAGAGTACATGAATTCAAAAAAATAATGATGTGCACAGATAAATAATTTATAATAAAAACTGCAATATAATAATAAGAACAGTGTATTTTCATGTGATTAAATGTGATTTAAATTCCCATGCATTAAGATTTGATTGCCACAACTGCAATACAGAGATACACCCTCATAAGATAACAGCAGGTGCCCTTCCGATCCACAATAAAAAGAGGCCAATTCACTTTCCACTCTCTGTGTTAAAGGTCTTCATCTGATCCAGCCGTGTCTCCTCCCCCTCATTGTTCCAGTAAGACATCAGAAAGGAAAGAAACATAACACTTCTGCCGGTGGATCTATTACATTAACAAAGAGAAAGGTTTACATTTACTATCCTCATCCACACATTAGTCACACGGGCTCGTACAAGGCAACCGGATCTCACTCAGTTGTCACTGTGAATAAAATAGTGGACGTTTATGTTGTCATCTTTAGATAAAAATAGTCATTTTTCATGACTTAACCTGATGTTATTAAGTGTTTCCAGGAACAGAAAATAAAGCTGTGGTGAGTTTTGTGAGAGCAGTTGTAAGAGTGTTGAATGAATTAAACGTCTCAGATGTTTTTGTTCAGTAGCTTCCACCATAGGGTTTTAAAGAGCAGAGAACATTTAACTGGAGACCTAGAGAAGCAGATGCACAAATGAGGTTTAAAGCGGTACAACACTTCAGAGTGATATGTAAATAAAAGCTTAGCCTTTGAGACAAGGAAGGACATGGAGGTAATTGCTTAGAAGTCCATCTCCTCTCCAGGGTTTCTGAGATGGTGCTTGTGGCATGGAGGATTACAGGACAGAGGTGCAGTTCAGAGGGTGTCTGTCTGAAGTTGATGGCAGGAAGGTGTAATTGACATCAATGGCGAGGAAGCTCTCGCTCAGACGAGAAGGTCATCTCTCGCCCACCATGTTAATCTCTGAATGTCTGCAGCACCCTCCTGAGTCTCAGCCCACCAATGGAGACCGCTTAGAGGAACAGTTCAGGCCAAAAGTCACAGCACAAACTCGATCAGAGTCTGAAGGTTTATTGCTCAAATATGTGTAAATGTATTCATACGCTCAGAGAGACAGATAGAGTTAGAGTGGGTGTAATAGGCCATGCTCAGACATTTGTTAGCTGAAATGTGATCCGTTTCTTCTTTGAATGAGATTTGTGGGAGTTCAACACAACACCATTAGGAAAACAAACACAAAGGTATTAACTAACAACACATGGGAATTAACACCACAGAATTAACCCACAGCACCACAGAATTATCCCAAAACACCACAGAATAAACCCACAACACATCAGTGTTACAAAGGAACATTTGCAAAAGCTTTTCATGTCACTCTCAACAGTAAGCGATTTGGACTATGCAGAATTACTTTATTTTGTTGTGTTAGTTATTTGTGGTTTGCTGTGGCCTAAATCTGTCCTAAGAACCGCTGTTAATTCATCAAATTGAAAATTTGACAAACAAGTATTTAATGTCTTTAAATGGTCCTGTAGCTCAACTTCACGTAGATCATTTCATTAGCAACACATTAGCACACAAGGTGATGGGTTCAGTTCTAAAAAATTAAAGGCTAAAAGCATCTGCCAAATGTATTAATGTGAAGCTTACTTTTTGGTAAACCAAAACGCAAATTGTACTGAGTGGCAAAGGTGCAAGATGGTAAACCATGTTTTCTCACAATTTTATTTTGGTTCTCCAATATCAGTTAACACTAAGAGTTAGAGTCCCTATGACTCAGTATGAGTTCATATTTGTACAAAAATACATAACAGTACCCAGCATGAATTGCTTTGTTCCAGTGGTTTTGTGTTCATGGATGTGTGTGGTTTGCACACTCTGCTGAGAGCTTGGCAGGAGTTCTCCAGGCGTGACTGATACTCTAAGGCCAACTGTAGCGGGTGGGGGGGAATGTGTGCTTTCAAAGTGAAACAGTTATTCTCGCTTTAAACAAGTACTGTAAGCTTACCTATGCAGCAGCTCAGTGTGATATGCTTTTGAACTGAAGAAGCTACTGTATATTCGTCAAATACGAGGATTTTTGCTTTGGCCATTTCAGACACTATATTTAGCTGGATTCAGCAGTGAGAAGAACATATAATGTGTGATCCTGAGCTAGCATGACGCAAGCGGTCTGTGGATCAGAGTGGCCCTGTTTCCATTAAGCCTGGGCGATATTACTTGTGACAGCACAGAATGCAATACAATGGAGGTGGAACATTTCAAGCAGAGCTTTTGTAATGGTCATTGTTTAAAATATCATGCTCTGTTCATTGCCTGAATGCACAATCCCTTCATCTAATTTTATATTAGACACACTGTGACCTTAGACAAAAATAATCCTCAGAAACAAGCACTGTTATGGAGAGATACAACATTATTGTTTTGTTTAAGTCCTCAAACCCATAGCAATCCTGCTCGAAAACACTATAAATTAGTGATGTTCCATTTTAAGAAAGGCTACCAGCAGAGACAGCTGCGGTCCTGCGGGCTAAAGCTGGCCTGCATGCTTTAAGAGACAAGAAATCCCACAGTGGCTCAAGAAATCCCACCTGATTGATTACTAGTAAGGAGGTCATTCATCATTAATCCGACTTGCTCCAGCAACCTATAGGAAGCTAAAGCCTGGGGAGGAGGCCAAACCACAGTTAGCAAATACAGCGGATGATGGAACAATAAAATAAAAGACCTTTATCCACATGCATTTGGATTTATGGCTATGGAACATGAAAAGCAGCTCAGCTTATGTGTAATATGGTCCCCAGGCTACTTAAACTTTATAGAGTATATTTTTATAGCAGTTCATGATTCACCAAAAGTCCATCTTGAGTGCCCATATATGGAAATGTCTATATCTAAACATGCATTGTAATGTAGGTGCATGCTGCGTAAAGAGAAGGTCAGTTAACCTAGATCTCACTAACACATGTCTGTAAATATAGCATATAACTGTCTAAATCAATTTTCCTGTTTAGAGGTAGAGATTGTGTTGACAAACGCTTTATTAGTTCCTTTCCTAACCCGGTCATCCTCCTCAATATTTATTCGATCTCCTCAGCAGGGTTCAAAATCAATGTGTGTCTAAATCAATTTGATCAATATCTACTCCAGCAATCATGAAGGGTCACCGATCACAACACATTGCCTCAAACTATATGTCTAGTTTAAATTCACAGCAAACACATGTCTTTACAAGTAGATCTAATAATATCTCACCCTGCCATGTTCCACGTCGAACAGTGGCCAACACAAACCATCATTATAGATCAGGCAGTGATGTAAGACAGAGGGTGTAAAATTTTATACCCCACTTATGGCCACTAAGGATTCATTTCCAGAGTTTGCTTTTTAGGAGGAGTTAAATCAATGCAAGTGCTCAGCTCTTTTCAGAAGAAAGTCAATAGACCTTTAACACTAACGAAAAATTTAGGATGTAAAAAAAGAAGACTTTGATTTTATGCATCACAGATTTACAAGTGCAAGAACTCATTTATACATATCACCTGCTAAATGTTTAACATGAAGATGATGTGTCACTAACCTCTATTTATATTAGAATGGAGGGATAGTTAAACCCCTAAATTACAAGGTATTTAACAGGAAGTTATAGCCCTGTATTCATTTTGTGAGGAAACGCCCATATATAAATTTGACATGAAATTACATATAAAACACATACATTTTACTGTAGTTTTACTAATACATTTTACTAATAATTTAATTAAATATATATTAGATAGATAGACAAACAGATATTATATTGAATGAATGTGTGTTTATGTTCAAATTTAACATTTCTGTGTGGCAGAACTAGTAAACACACCATCACCCAATATTTACACACAGATTTGCACTCACACACACTTTTGCTAAGTCATTGCACATGGCATTCAAAAGCTCCTTTTTTCCACCTGCAAAACTTGGTATTTGTGGCTGCCTGTTGTGCTCTGGGACACACAGGTAGGTTGTACACATCTTTTGTGCTACAAGGATTCAACTCAGTGGTGCACACAGAGACTCCCTGTGTGTGGCACACCGCTGGGCGGGCCAGGGAGAGGAGGAAGGGCATGAAGAAAGTGTGAATCTTCAGCACAGCCAGAGCATCCTGGTGGGGAGTCAACTAATCTCTTCCTCTCTTCCAACTGGAAAGCACCTCATTTATGGCATGGCTCTTTCATTGTATTTCACCAAGTGCTTGCTTCCCCTCGGGCTGGAGCAGAGGAAGCTTGAGATTTATCTGCTGGACACAGATCTGTTGTCGTAAACAAACACAGTTGTTATGTTTTTCAGATATGTTTTATGATTGGAAAACAATAATATGATCATAATAGTAAAAAAGATACAAAGAAATAAACAACAAAATTTGGAATTGAAATGAAAAACAATATTTAATATGCAGTGTCTCTCTGACCCCTTCTGAAACTCCTTTGTTTCCCTCTGCCAGTTCAAGGACTCTTGTAGGGGGTTGTGTTCTAAGATCCAATCTGTGCTTCTTATCTAAACCGCTGTCTCTGTGTAACTGTCCATGGTGCTGAATCATTCTTTACCTCATGCAGTGATAGTTAAGAGGATCAAGAGATTGAAGGGCTATGATAGAAAACTGTGCTCTATGGACACCTCACAATCAGCTTGTGTCTGCAATCGTTGACACCAGTGGGGCATCAGAGGATAGTTGGTCAGAGTTATTGGTGTCTGACTAAGTAGTTTTTTGCTTTAAGGTGATTAGTTGTTACGTGGTGTTTAACTATGGAGCTATATGGTGTAGTTTTTCTTACAGAACACCACTGTTACATCACTGTTTTTTTTCTGAAAAGACTATCTTTTGGAAATAAGGTGGACTGTAACTCAATTTTGAATTAACGTGATGAAAGGTAAACATATCAAAATCAGAACAGAGATGATAAGGCTTTATCAGGGCCAGCTCACACCTCACAGCCTTCTTGGGGAGCGTAAATTTGATGCTGGTATATCAGATAGAATGTCATTAGGGATTAATATTATATATATCTTCAGTGACAATAAACGTTATAGCAGAAATATCCTGGAGAGCGCAAACACAGCACTGTCTTTTTGGCAAGTGTTTTAACAAACATACATTTACTGTATGGTAAGTAATGCAGCTTTTTTGATGGGGTCTCTTGTATGTTTTATGAAACATACAGAACAGAACAACCATTGATTAAATTTGCAGTATGATGTGTGTGTGATTAGTTCACAGCAGTGTGATGGAAACCAGAACAATGAAATAATCCCTGAGGTGCACTGTCTTCTTTCTCACACATTACAATCATATTGTTTTACATTTTTAGTAGCCACAGCTATAAATGGGATTGGAACAATGTTACCTGCCATTTTGAGACAAACAATTTTACCTGCCCCACTGCATGATAATACGGGGACCCTAATGAGCCTTAGTGAAAATGCAAAGTAGAAGAAATGAAAACGGAAATTGGCCCGTCGCTATTGAATGACAAATGCCAAACGTGCCTGCGGTTCTCCTGAAGACTTCATAGTGAGCAGCTCCTGAGTTATTTCTGAGTTCAAAACATCTGATTATCTCTCAGCCAGAACAGAATCACTAAAAAGGAAACTAAGAGGGAGAAGAAATAATAAAAGATTTATGGAAATTAAAAAGAGAAAAAAGAGGGAACATCAGAGATTGAATTTCCTGTTGACCAAACGCTGCCCTTTACAGCTAAATTATATTATTGCATATGGGCACCCCATTATGTTGCAAAGTATGCGTTGTTAAGATTGGGTTTATTTATTTTCTCACAGCTGATGTCTCTGAGTCTCTCAGGAGAGTGGCCCTGAGAATTGATTTCTGACAATCCATGATTCACCTCCCAAAGCCTGGCTTCTCTGACACTCCAGCAAATCAACTTAAAGGCACCGCCTGACAGCTCCTCACAACGCACTCCATATAAACAGCCATTATTTCTTCAGAAAGCTCTTTTTGTCTTGCTGTGGGTTCAAAAGGAGCACGTCTCTCCAAAGATGAGAGAAGCATTTGAAAGAACTTTGAAGCAGGCGAGATGGAAGAGGTGGGGAGATGCTGAGCTTCCGTGCAGGAACATTTAGAAGCGCTGAACATACTGCCACTCGTTTCTTTAGCTGACGTGTGATACCTCACTAGATGTTTAGGGCTGATATATCTACTGATACACAGTTAATATGGATATGATAAAATTATCTTTATGATGCCATCAGATGCACTTTCATCATGTGTAGTGGGTTAAAGGACACTTTGATTCTGTCAGGTTTACCCGGGGGCATTTTTGGGGCTATAATCCGGCACTCTTAAATATTTCACCAAGGAAGAGCCATTTGGTCAAACTAGATTCTCTAGTTTATACACTTCCTTAAAGGTCAGCTTTTTTAATTTTAGACACATTTCTCCTTATCGTATACAGTTTTGGTTTTATACTGTATGCTCATACACGTTCATGTATTTTTAAACAGAACAATTACGAAGCGATTGTGCCTCTCCGAAAAGTATTTGAAATTCAAAAGCTCAGTCCAGCTACAGCTCTTGAACCTCTGAAAAGCAAGCAAGAAAGTGAAAAAGAGAATAATTCATTAAACAGCATTTCATTTGCTCAGTTTGACTTGAATAAGAGTCACATACTCAATAGTCTTGGCTTCAAACTGAGTGGCGGGAGGTCTTGATGGATATGTGGCATAAAAATTGCAGACGATACAGAGTTTTTATATTTTTTGACAACACCATTCCACTTCACAGTACTTGAGAAATGGGACCCACACAACAGAGCTGTACAGGAGAGATTGCGCTTCATAAAAAGAACAGCACACAGGGGTGAAATTCCACTGTATATTATGAATTTTCCCACTACATTATTGATAGATTGCACTAATATAACCCCAGTAAAGGCTTCAGGACAAGTTTATTGATGGTTTTCCTCTTTTTATGGCACCTGTCTCCACATGCCCTTAAACACGCTAGTTTGGTTTTTTTAGTGCCCTCACCCTGTCATTATGTGTGCACTGTTGTCCACATATAATCCCCTAGATTTACATAGATTTAGAAATCCAAGTTCGTAGTGTTTACACTGGAAATATTGACAATTCTCTTGAGATCTCTTGAGATCAGACCAAAGTGATCTTAACGATGACTCGCACAGCTGAAGCCATTGTTCTGCTTTTATGCTGTCAGGTTTTATGCTGTCAAAAAAAACGGACAGTTCTGGGTTTTACTGCGCTAAAGAGTAGTATATGTCTTTGTATATATATATGTGTGTGTGTGTGTGTGTGTGTATTTATATATATACACATGTATATGTAAGTTTGAATCCACAAGAATTGGAGTGGAGTGTTATATACCGTAAAAGCTGTTGACACTGCGCTGGACCATTAAAATATATTGAGATGCAGACATAACAAATCCATATGTATCAATTCTGCATGATATTAAAGGCTTACAGAGAGTTATCACCTGTGTTTTTTAGAGGCATTTGCAATTTGTTTCTCTGGGTACTCTTGCGTGTGTGTGTTCTGCACTTTCCTCATCCTGCACCTCAGGGCCCTTGACCATAATACAGTTTGTTTGTGTATGTGCCTTCTGTGAGTCTGGAGGAGGCAAAACACGGGCCAGGAAAAACATATGGCACTGCTGGGATATGGTCACCTGCTGCTGCTGCGCCATTGTGGCCATTTTCAGGATCACTATGAATCAACCTAAACTAATGATAATGAAACCTGAGCATTCATTCATCTCCTGTAGTAAACCCCTATGGATACAGAGCCCTTGTTTTGGTATACATGCTTTTGCCTTGAGCACTAAATGAAGATATCCGCCACCTGTTTAATTTAAAAAATAATAATGTTTTCTTTCATGTAAAGATAAATATTCTAATAGAAAAAAACTTGATTTTTCTGTTTTGTACATGAAGCTGTTTTTAGCGCCTGTCTCCTATACTAAAGTACCCAGTGCTGGGACCCAGTGCATTCTAAACAGACATCCACCTTTTCCCCTAATCCCAAAAGGTGCAGGTGTTCTTCCGAGCTGAAAATTACAGCATTATTTGCAAACCTCGGCTGAACATCTAGGCGAATGAAATTAGCTCATCCCTTATGAGAGAAGAGATCAGAATGATCAACATAAAAAAACGTTCCATATTACAGCAAAAACATTTGGAAAAGAAAAGAGTTGAGCTTTATGAATTCCTGTAGAAGATATTTAGACTGTTTAATTAGTTTAGGTTTATTAACATAAATATACATATAAATAAACATGCGTGTGTGTGTGCGTGTGTGCTCAAAACTCAAACGTACTGTAAGTCATTTTAGATAAAAGAGTCAAATGTGTCAAATGCATAAATGTAAATATACAAAATATGCCATAAGTCAAAACCTCTGGAAAAGCATATCAAATTACAGAAGGTTCAGTTATGTTTTTTACAGTATAAATGCATGCATTGTTCTAATTTTATTAGGGGTTGATCATCTTGAATGGTGTTTAATGTGGCTATTCTGTTTTTGTAAGATACAGTGCAGGGGTTTACAGTGTCATTGTGTAACACATTCATCTGACACTGACCACAGCCAAAGCTTTGCCCTAAATCAAACAAATGTGAAACGCCACCTCAGCACAACAACCAATGAGCCTTAATTAGGCCCGTATTGTGTAATTTGTTACCAGTTTCTCTGTATGCCACTGTAATTGGCTAAACATTAGAGCATAATCTGTCTTAAATTGGCCAACATGGAGCTAAAACTTATTAATGCAGAAGTAAATACATAGAGCACCAATGGGTGTTCAGAAATGTATTATCAAAATGTTAGACCCTATGCATTACTACTCTGTATGGCCAATATTTTCATTCACAGCACAATTATAGTCATTTATAATGTTTTACCATTATGGAAAGATGTCTTCAGAATACATAGCTAATAAACAATGTACTGGGACAGCTTACACTGTAGTCAAGTGCTTACACAACACTCAAGTGTTTTGTGCTTGCTACCTCTAATTGTATAAAAACTTTTTAAGAACAAAAATGTATTAGATTTAGACGTATTACTTTAGGAATTAACTTAAACTTTATTTAAGTTATTTGAAGCAAGCTTTGATTTTTGCTAGTACATACCAGTGTAAACAAGGCCGACTCACTAACCAGTAGACCACAACTGCCCCTGTTTTGTGCAGAAGTTTTCTCCATATTTTCATACATATTTTTAAAAACTTTAAAGTCCAAATATGTTTAAAGTTTAAAAAAGGAGAAAAACAACAGCAGTTTACACACATTCTAATATGAACAATTATCTAGTTTGTTGTCTCCTCCGTGCTGGCAGACACTGTCCTTCATCTACAGCTCGTTACGAGCAGTGTGCTGAAGGTTGGTGTGCCAGCTGGCCATGTGATTCTCAGGTATGGGGGATTGATTGAACCCTGTGCCCTGAGCACCCACTGATCAGATGCTGAACGGCCTCAGCAAGATGATTGGAAAATGCTGCGCTTCTGTACGTTCACATTCGGAATCATCTGTGACTGCTAAGAAATCCATCTTCAAGCACAAATACCAGGCCCTTTCATTTTCAGCCAAACAGCCGCCTCTTCTCTGACACAAGCTGCCAAAGAGTGAGAAAAGTGTAGCGCAGACTCCCCATATCAACTGAAAAAATGAACTTTCCTGAGTGGAACTGTCCCCGTTGCTGTCACAATCATTTTCTTCTATTTGATTACAAAATTGCCCATGAATTTCTCATGAGACGAAAAGAATTAAACATTTATCAAGTTAGTCCAGCGGCTGATCTTAAAACATGTCTTCAGAAAAATGTGTTGCTCAAGTTTTTTTTTGTTTTTGCAGATGAGAAAAACAAATTGGGATCTCAGGCTGTAGAGCGGATTTTCAGGTGCATAATATTTATGTCGTGTCTGGGTGGAAGGAGTAAACAGATGCACATGCTGACTCCACACCTAACAGCATATGGGCAAGTCACAGGGTGACATTAATAATTCTGCCATGTTGCAACAGCCGACATTTCCTACCTGCTCCAGTTGTCCAAACCTTCTGCTGGTGAATGTAAAGCATGGATACAAGTAAGAAGGACTGTAGTAGTGTGAGGGACACACATGGAGAGAGCAGAATACCTGAGAAAGGGGTGCAAGTACTAATAAAAGAGATAATATTAATATTTAAATGAATAAGATTATTAATATCCATATAAATCAAAAGTCTGTGCTGTAGCTTTAAACATTTTTTTTGCACATATAAGAGACAATAACACAAGAATGCCATGCACTTTGTCAGTGTCAGTAAATTAAGCTATATTATTTGCAAGAAGCAGAAATAGCCACTGACCTCACCAAAAGAAATTATCTTCTGCAAAACAAAGAACATATGTTGGGTCATGACAGGTTTATGTGTTGAGAGGCATGAGGTTTTCTTCTTACACCCATTCTAGTTGCAATAATACATTTCTCATTAAACGCTGGGCTTAGAAAATGGTTAATGTGTCTCACTGGATAATACAGTGCAAAGCTAATATTCACTTAATGCAGCAGAATGGGTTGGATGGTCAGGAAAGCTTGCGAGGCCCTTCACTGCTTTATGGCGTGTGCCTGCTCCATTATGCTAGCCCTTATTACAAAAACATTAAATAGTTAAAAGGAACTTATTTAAACTTTACAAACTAATCCTCATGGAGGGAATGAATTCTGGCAATTGATGGAGCATACCTCTCTCACTAAGTGCACTTTCTTGGAGTGCATTCAACTGGATCTTGATTAACAATTGTAATCAATCCTGTCTTTCGCCGTCTCTGTCGTATCTTCCCCTGCCTGGTACTGATAGTGTGGCTGCATCAGTTGTAAATTTACACCAGACATAAAGAATTCTTTAATAGTTGACTATGTACATGCTTTTGTTTATTTGAACTTTGTTTTCTAGAATTATATAAAATGTTTCTCAGCACACTACTGTTGTTTACATGTGGTATGTTTTGATTCGTTCCTCGCAGCATTAAAGAGACAGAAATGAATCTGGTCTACAAACAATTGTATACTATTGTCAGTTCACATGCTAAGACACAGGCACTTTGCATGAGCAAATATTTGAAAATCAGGGTGTTTGTTTGACTTGTACTTTATTGACTTGTATTGCTAGCTAGCTGTCAAATAAACTACTAAATAAGCAACAAAATAAATACATTTCTTAGGTCACGATGGAAGGGTGTATTCCCCCAGATTACCTAATCCATATTAAATAGCTAATTGGGGCACAAGAGAGTTTATAGGTAAATCCCAGTACAAACATCTATGTATTGGCATACTGTACTCTTATGGTGTTATTCTGTCACCATTTAACACTACAAAAAAAACCACAATATGTCGATTTCACACTGAATAAACACTTCACCAAGAGCATATTGAGCAATATAGCATTGTTTATTTGCATTTGTTGTCTATGTTGTTTATCACCCGATTCCCATAAAGAATTATGCAAATTATGTTCGGGCACAAACACGCTCAACAAATAAGTGCTAAACACAATTTGCACAAGTTCTTGGTTGTGGAGGATTCAGCAGGATACCACAGTCTGGCACACTTTACTGGGACTCACTGGACCACTGCAGTCCAAGCGCCTAAATCAGCTCTTTAAAATTCAGAAAGCACACTCAACTACACTGCACATCTGATTACATGCCCAGTTGTGATGCTCTTTTCTATAATTTGATAAATTACTGTCATCATGATTGCTAGAAAATGTACACAAATATGTTTTTACTTATGTTTTTTAGTTAAACACATCAAAACAAACACTATACTGTATATGTACATATTACTCGTGGATGAATTGTGGTTGGTTAGTTAACTGTTTTTTTTTTGCTAAAATATTGCATTTGAAATTGACACAACTGTTCAGTGAATTCACTCCTGAACATGGGACTGAAAGATAGGAGCCTGAGGTTTACAAATAATACAATAAAGCCATGTTATTACCATAATCGAATAGAATGCCAGAAATGTCTGGCATAGATATTGTAGTATTAGCAACTTTAGGCTGGAACTTACATTAGTTGTGTAATCCATCATAAAGTCTTCAAAATAAAGTTTATGCGAATTTTTGGAACCTCTTAGATTGTCTGTTGGTCCCACATGTTGTGAAAACTGGACAGAATAAAGGAGACAGGCTGAAAATTGGAACTTGAGAATAAAAAAAAGCTACTGACAGCTTCATCATGGGCAGCCAGTAGATCTCTGTCATCTCTGTAAATTAACCACCCCCAGCAACTATACTATATCATAGATCACAGGAAATTGGTAGATGTATTATTTCAGCAATGGTTTGGTAGAGTCTATAGATATTTTTACAGTGTATGCTTCTATTTTGGTCTATTCTATTAAGAAGGCTTATGCTGCATTTATTTATTTTTGGCAAGTGAACAGTAATGAATGATGACAGCATAGTTTCCGTCTGCCCAGTGAAGATGAGCGAGTTCTCATTCTTCATATACGTTCTTTAGCTACTCAATTAACAAGTATTACTTCACTATTATGTTGCCCTCTTGAAAATAATGATGTCATTATCATCAGTCTAACAATCACTTGTAATCATGAGAACATTTGCAAATGGTTATGCATAATGGCCATGATTTTGCCATCAATGAGGGCATCATGTATCATTTCAAACAATCTTCATTCATTCTTCCAGTGCCTCTCATCCTCAACATTTTCACTTAAATTTGTTTATGATATATCAGTTTATTAGCATGGCCCCGGTTTTTCTTTCGGTTCCCGTCTCGCACCAGCAAATTTGGACAAATGTGAGTAAATTTGCAGCAGAGACCCGTTGGCTGTCTGGTCGAGTGCCTTGCATACCAAGTGTGTCCGGAAGAGGGTCTGAGTCTCTCTTCTCTCCAGTCCACTGCTCTTAAGAGTTTGCTCACATTTCCCCCAGTGTCATACAAAGATAAAGGGTGAAAATCATGTCAATAATTGCAGTGTGGGGCAACAAAGGGGAGAGTTTATATTTATTGTTTTTTTAGAATGTGTCTCAAGGACTTCAGAGCGTGAGTAGACAGAGCTCATTCACCAGTGTCCTTGGTGATAGTGTGAGGATATTAGGTAGCTTCAGAGATGAGATACTGTATTTAAAAAAGGACGCTTCTTTTTGAAGGTTTTAGTATGAATATTAACCAGTAGTTATTTTTATCCATATAATAATTTAAAAAGCTAAAATAATCTAATCATTTTAAGTGAATCCTGTATATATTTTCTTAAAACCATTTCCTGTAAGTTGTGGGTTCAATTCCAGGAAACACACATACGGATCAAATGTATAGCTTGAATGCATTATAAGTTGCTTTGGATAAAAGCATCTGCCAAATGCATAAATGTAAATGTTTAAAAGCATTTCAAGTCTATTGTAATTTTTAGTTACTTTTCATTAGTCAGGTGATGACAATCTGTAGCTGTTTAATTAAGGATGTGCTTGTTTGATGAGAGGCGTTGCAATGCTCTGTGGGAGTGCTGTATCATTTTGATACACTAAGATTTATGCACTCGTTTCATCTGACATGTACTAATTATATATTGTGCTCCACTTCAGTAAAAAGAAAGATATTGTCTGCCTTCCTTTGTTATATCACTTATCATTGATGCGTTCATTGTCATAGACATAGAGATCCTCTCTTACAAAAAATTCAAACTTTTTTTCTCTCTGTCTCAGCAACTTCCCAAAAAATAAACAAAAATAAACATGAATGTCTTTAGTGGGTATAATTTCATTTGGGCAAATCATTGTGGAAAAAAAGTAATGTATTAAACAGAAGTTTCTGGGATTGGTAACTGAATTTCTAAAATCATTTCAAATTTATTGCCCTCTTTTGCTGACAAAGTAAATTAGTTTTATGCTGAATGAGTAAAGGGTGCAAACTGCCTTAAGTGACTTCAGCTTGGTGTGCACTGCAAGATTTGTGCCAGGGTTTTGCCATTTGAGACAAAATTCAATGATTATAAAACATTCCTTAGCTGTTGGATGACTTAGTGTGACATGTTCACTAACAGCTGATTTATTGTGTTTGTGATAAATCTTGTGTCCTGACATCAGGGCACAAACCTGCAGTATTCTTGCTCCTGTTCAAGAACCTACAGGAGCATCGTAGAATTCACTATGGAGCATGTGCAGTTTATAGCGTCTTCTGTTATCTAGTTTTTACTCATTCCAAACATTTCAGGCAAAATATTTCCAAAATTTGTGCAAAGTCTTTTAAATGGGGTGATGTTGTTCAATCTGACAACAAGAATCAATAAAGAACAGCAAACATAACACTTTATTCACAATGTTTAAAATTCCTTCGGCGCACTATAAGCTTAAGATCCATCTGTTATTTGATTTAAGCGCATCACTTGTGTACTTGGCCTCAGTTGGTCATAGGTAAACTCCATATGTCACAGCTCTCTATATGCAGCATTCAATGGTGTCCTGATATCACATCATTCTTAGGGAAACATGCAAATACCAAACATTTACGTATGGTAAGTATCTTTTATTGAAGCACAGGCCTACTTAGGGAGACAATTATTCTTTGCTCTTGTGCCTGACACTTGAGCGATTACCTAATCTGTTTGCAGCTCTTGAGTATAAACTGCTGAGAAACACATGGAGAGCTTTGTGGTCTCCATTTTTTATTTCACCCTAAACTTTATCACCATCAGACATCAGGCATTAATCAGCCCAATTATGAACCCAAAACCCTGGGGCTTGTCTTCAGGCTTAGCAACCAAATAAGATGCAAAGCTGAGATCCTCAAAGAATTTCTAACTCAGGAATAATACATTCCCTGGGCTCCACTGTGAATGTTTGTCCCCAAGCACAAGGTGCAGATAATTTAAACACATAAGCAGGTTCTTGGCGTACCTTAATCAACGCCAACGGGGCATTTTAGCAAAGAGAGAGAGAGGCAATAAAAAGATAACACTGGTGGAACCTGGGGACCCGCTGCTGAGGAAACATGCAGTGTTGCATGCCTCAGGGTAATGAGCAACAAAATTCCTGACAAGAAGAGCTCCTGGTGCTTTCTGCACATGTATGCACCTTCACACACACCTACGCCAATATACAGCACATAAAAGTCTGCTATTTAAGAAGATAACTTGTCTAATTTACTGTAGTTCTGCTGACTAACATTCATTCAACAACATACAATGTGCTTGGGTTGTTTAGTTATTTGTAAAGTAATTGACTCTTGCAGAGTTGGCGGCATTTCATCTGCATTTAAACCTGATATATGCAAATTTTGCATTGCACAGCAGCCTGCCCACTACAAACAAAAGGTGATGTATTAGCTGCTACTGCAGCGTGACTGAGTGGACCGTGAATCTATCATTTGCTTCTAGAAAATCAGCATGCAGGATGTACGGAAGCCAATTATTCCAGAATTAAACAAAATTTGAGATTATGAACAATAATGTCCAATTACAACAAGAAGCTTTAACAGTAGGACGTATTTCCACACGCTATGTGGTTTGTGGATAATGTTAATAATAAAACTTCCTTAAACCAGATGTCACCGCTCACATCAATCTGATATATGAAACCATTTTCCCAAAACAAACATATCTCAAAACATTATTAGCACCATTCCCACAACGTATTAAGGTGAGAAATGCTGAAGGCAGAACAGTGAAAGCTTTTCTCAGTGATGAAGTGCCTCCCCATCAGGTCTCACTCATACAGCAGGAAAATGGAGGACATTTATCAGAGGGGTCACTCTCATACATGCTCACTTGTCTCTGCTTCACTTAGAGAGACGAAGTGACTAAGCTCCACTGTCATGATTTTTAATGTAAATACAATAAACACAGAAAAGTTCACATAAGATGTAATGGGGCAATTTCTGATAGTTCTGATAAGAAGTTGAAATCATTGTGACTGGCATTAAAGCTGCAATCTGTTAACTTTTGCCCCTCTACCGCCATCTCTGTTTGAAACATAAAATTGAAAGTCACTTTTTTTAAAGACTCAATATTTGAGGTTGCATATTCAAAACGCTAACAAAGGCGATGCTAAGATAAAGCATGGAAATCTTTATGAATGAGGTAATGAAGTTTTAAAACTGCTACGTTTGATCACATTGTTTTATTTCTTTCTAAAGAATTAGCCACAAATAACAATATTTAATGCTAAATTACTACTCATATACGTCATACTATTTGCCAGATTAAATGGTGGAGTAATGTAGCACAGTTTTAAGTGTTGTTCAAAACAAAAAATAGCTATTATTTGCAAAATAGCTATTATAGCTACTACTATTTGTGTACAACACATGCTGTATCTAATTACACAGCCTTGAACTTGTCATATGCATGATAAATGTTATAACTGCTGCTTCTGGACTTATTCTGGATGTATTCTTCTGGACTTTTCATGTTACCCTGGTTTCTGCCATGGTTGGCCATAACTGAGGATAAGTGGAAACAAAAAATAACCTGGACATGACACCATTGACAGGTGACCCTATGAGAGCCTAACAGAGCCGTAACACCGGTTAAAACTGCAAATTTCTCTGTATTCAAACATTGTTGTACTCAAAAATCTGAAATGATGTGAATGTACATGGATGATGAGTTTGAATTCTAGGCAACTTCTGTAAGAACAAGCTACAAACCCTTCACCATTCCAGCAAAATTAAAAATAACTTACTGTTGCATATCAGATTTTTCTTTATTTTTTCATTTTAGATTTTACATGTATGCATTGGGCAGATGTTTTTATTCAAAGCGACTTACAATGCATTCAGTGTATATAATTTATCAGCTACAGGAACACATTTTTAAACAAAAAAGGTTACAGATTGCAGCTTTAAGTTCAATCAGGATGTTTAGGAAAGGACTTAATTTAAACTTATGCTTGAGTGTAATGAAAACAATAGCTACTGAGTAGAATTAAAATCTGTCTGGAATTATATTATTTGTTCTATGCTAATTATCGGAGCCCTTCGTCATTCACTGGGGAAATGAGCTTCTTACAATGAAATTCCTTTGCAGCTGCTTGGTAATCATAGGGTTAACTTTGCCATTATGCATAGACTTTGCTGATTACACTTCTCTTTATTCACATTTAATATGTATGTTTTAAACGGTTGATTAGCAGGAACAATATAACCATAGAAATACGGTATGCTGTGGCAATGCTTTTCACAAGACCATTGGAATTTAGCCATGATTTATGTATTTTAAATAGTTTAACTCATTACATCATTTATGCAATAAAACGGGTGAAAATCTGAATAAAGCTTAAATAAAGACAAACTGAAAAAGTCCTTGTAAAAAATAAAAAGTAGACACTTTTTTAACACTTCTTCCCTATATGTAGCTGTAGGCTCTGAAGTTTTGAGAAACTGCAGTCTGTCCCTGGCTCTCTCATTATGAATATGTCTTTAATATTGAATCTCGCTGTAGCTGCTGCTTTTTTTTACCCGTTGACCTCTGTGGCATCACCTCTCGCAGCGCTGGCCCTGCGTGCTGCAGACGAACCAGCATGTCGGCTGTAGCGAGTTTAATGATTATGGTGGTAGGCACCTTTAGCCCATGGAAAAGTAATTTGAAGACTCTCCCAAATGCAGTTGTGTCATTTCTAAAGGTCAGACTGCAGGACCTGGATGGAACTACACTGCATGTTTTGCTGCCTCATTATCACCTATCTGTGCAGCCCAAACTCTCCTCTGAACCCTTGGCTTTGATAACTCAGTTGTTAGTGAAGGAACTCCTGGGAGGACAGATTTATGCTCTAGGTGCTCAACAAGTGGGCCAATCTGCCACTCTGTTACTGGAGGATGAGATACACCTGCTTAGGCGACCACGGTGCCGCGCAGTCCGTGTATCAGACAAAAGCTGGCTGGGAGCTCCAGAGGACTCATTCTTATGGGGGATTTTCTCCTCCGCAGATACAGGCTGAGAAAGTCGGAGCGAATGAGGACCAGAGAAACATCATTCACTGAGGTTGAGCGGCAATGACATAGACGTCTGCCGCCCTGTTCCCCTCCGACAGGAAGCATTTAATTTCTACTTTCGACACAGTGACAGTCCAATCTTCCCCCTGTAATTACGTGTTATTAATCTTATGCTATCCATCCCCGGATGAGGAGGACCTGCTTTTGTCAGTGCAATTATTGACACTGGCTGGAGTCTGTGGTTCCTATGGCTTTAAGAGGCACAAGTCTGCGTCTAATTACGCTTTCATTAAATCCCACAATCCCGATACCAACATGTTCATCTAAAACTCCTTGTTTTTAAGCATCTGTGATAGTTGTTCACATCGTGTCATTACAGGAGATATTTTTCCAGCGGAAGCCGTGATGTTTGCACAATTAAATAATCATTAGTCACTATGTTCAAGTTATCTATTAGAAGGTGGTAATCAACACATGACTCCCCCAGAGGGACTGAAGATATGTCCTCATGATGAATTCATCTCTGGTAGTGTACGAGCACAGCCAAGGTCCACACCTCTTCACAGACTGTGGGCAGAACATATTAAATGCTGCGGTTGATTTCCCCAGGGACTTCCCATGTGTTGTTCACTGCTAAGGTTAAAAAAGAAGTGAATTCCATTACAGCGTTTTGTCTGTCATACAATAAGCCGAATCTGACATTTTACCAATAGAAAATGCCACATTGTCGATCATTAGACTTACACTGATAGTGGTCAGGATGTGTAAGTTGTGCTAGCCAAAGGTCACAGAGACCCTTTCTTTGTTATCAGCAGAAGCTAGAAATGTGTTTGGGAATTCTGTGTTTGTCGAGCAATGCTGAACTGAACAGAAGTGTTATTTTCACTCATTATCTTTTTTAATCTTTTTTCATTTTCTATTCTTTGGAAAGAGCGAATTGACTTTGCACTCGCTACAAAAATTAGAGAGCACACACAAGGGAAGAATTTAGATTGAACTTTTTAATGTTGTTACATACAGCAGCAATTAATCAAGATAAGTAGCCTGTACTAGTCATTTCTAGAAACCCGATGCTACATTTCATGTCTGTATTTAAGTGGCTGACCGTATCGACAGCCCTGTTTACATTGTTGCATCCAGATCGCAACAAACAAGATAACATCTGAATACTGCCCACAGGGTCGTGTTTGACTCAGGTGAACTTGAATTGATTCACGGTGTGCTTGTTTTTAGTCTTCAGTGTTTTGTGTTTGACAGGTAGAAATGGTGAGGAAAGCACATAGTAATTAGGCATCACAGTCAACAGCTGTCTGTGGACTTCACTGACTGGAAATGCATTCTGTGAGCAACAGTTTACTGGGCTCACTGCCTGCTCACTGTATAGAGCTGTGTTAGTCATTCAGCTGCTTAGAAATGGACAGAAAGACTAAATTTAGTTTGCAGTTTTATCATAAGATATTCATACATTCACATTTATTAATTAAGCAGGCTTTTCTTTCAAAGTGACCTACAAATGAGGAATATAACAAAGTGAATCACCTTAA
Organism: Ambastaia sidthimunki; assembly: GCA_036877625.1. Taxonomy (NCBI): domain Eukaryota; kingdom Metazoa; phylum Chordata; class Actinopteri; order Cypriniformes; family Botiidae; genus Ambastaia; species Ambastaia sidthimunki. The sequence goes on from JAZGTK010000314.1 coordinate 30,813, forward strand.
ACAGGCAGTAAACATTCATTATTTCATTTCATTGATCCAATCATCCATTTGATGAAAATATTAAAGTATGTTGATCTACAGTCCTGTATGTTCACACAGGAAACCTTTAAACAGACCTCAGTTAAAGCTTTAGCTTCCTAAACATGTAATGTGCATTGTGACATGAACATGATGTTCTTATAAACTCAGACTATTGTTAATTTGGGTGAGATTTTGATGTTTAAAAATTAAAATAGAAATATGAAATAAAGTATAAAAGTATAAAAAAACTACATTTCTCTTTGTAAGGAAATAACCTTTGTTTATCTTGTCACTATGAGGAGACTTTATCAAATGCCCTGTTATTTCTAAAGACTGCACTAAACATCATAGATAAGACAACTGGGCTGACAGACTCTTTGTTTTAATGTCTGACAACACCACAGTTTTTTGACACATGATAGAGTAAAACAGTCTTTCAATCTTTTAAAAGTGTTGTTTCTGTACTTTATGCTGCAGCCCTTTAAAGATATACAAAAGAAAGAAAGAAGAGGATAACGTCTGGCCTCCTTCTCAAAATGATCTTCTTAAGAGTTACTTTATTCTTAAAAATAAAACCTGCAACCGAGAAAAAAACAGCATTCACAAATCCTAAACAACTGTTTGTACTTAGGAAGTTTTCTTTTCTTGGTTTAATCTATACTATAAACTACAGAAGTCTTGACATTCTGGACCTTAACTGGTTGTGAACCACGAAAAATGTTCTTATTTCTACTCAAAGCACATCTCCAAGGGCCAGAAAAGCATGAAATCAGGCACTCTAAGTGTAAATGAATCCCCCGGCTATTGGTGTGCTAGGACAGAAGGTATGCATAGAACAAGCCCCCCTGCTGGGTCTCTGCCTCGAACCAGACATCTTCATGAGGTGCTAGTTGATCTTCATGTTTTTCTCATAAGCAATTTTGCTGAGATCCTACCAGATCTGACAGGAATTTGATTCATGTATCACATAACCCCTGTTGTGATATGTGTGGCAGTGGGAATACGTGGTCGTGGCTAGTGATGCTAGTAAGTATATTACTGCTGCTCTACTGATATGAGGAAGTGCTTTGTCCTTGTTTTATCAATGTGATCAGTATTAGACTTGCATTTTAATCACTTATGAAAAGTAATAGCTTTAAATGTATGTAGTTAAATGTACAGTACTGCAAAAGTGTCATCTACAATACTTCTCCAATTTCAGTTAGATGAAATTGGAATGCAACAACAATACCAACAGTTTTTGTTTTTGAATGATTTTGCTGTGGTACAACCAACCTCAAAGTCTTTCATCCCTGTTTCGATATTGTTCCTGCAATCCGAAATCCCCCCAGAAATAATCGTTTGCACAGCATGCAGTGATATTTTGTCACATTTTTATTTTTGACATGTTTTTTTCTGATTTGCTATGCAGCGCAGAGCAAACACATGAGCTAAATATGACAAAACCTCAAACATTTGGAGCTTGCAACATAATGTGACAGAGAGCGAGGGGAAATGTCTTGGGTCTCCCTAATGATAACAAGAGATTTGGTTTCAGTTTAAAAAGATGGAAGGGAAAGCTCGTTGCATGCTAATCCTACCGACTGACTTTGTGGCAATAGTAATTTAATGCGTGACTCCCCCCACCATGCATCAGGGTTGTGCATGGTATTCATTGTCAAAAACCCCTGTCAATTATCTATTCTGCATGCTGGTGTCTGGAGAGAAGGTACACTGCTCCTTTTGAAACAACTTCCTTTTTTTGGCTGGGATTCGTATTTTCAGTCTAACTCGAAAGATAATGTGTATAATTGGAAATTTAATGAGCCCTTTATGCGCCACTGTGACATTTTGGCCTCCACTAGTGTGAGAAATTCTCTCACTGTGTCTGTGGATCATATATTTTCCACACATGGGTTTTGACAGCAATATCAAACCATTAATTATTTCATGGATGGTGCTTATACATCTGAAACAGTTGGATTTTATGAAGACACTTTTCATATCCCAGTCACTGATTGGAGAAGACTGATTGGAATATGTTCACGTTGCCAGCTATACTCCCTTTTTTCAGCCTGAGATCTGAGCATAGCTGATGAAAATAAACATAGCGGTGCAATTCTATTCTAGGTCTAATGCTTATTTAAATTTTGCAGTAATTGGACAGCTACATCTACTAGCTATGAATTCATTACTTGCTGCAGGGCAAACAGCACACTTATTCATGTCACAGTTATAAAGATATACAACGATTATTATAGATTATAAATTTATACAGGTTGAATCATGTCATCCACTTTATTTTTCAGAGAAAGTTGACCTAGCACATTCGGCAATAGAGGTTGAATAAAATTACATGTTGGAGGTCTTTTTTTATATTGACCACACAATCAATAGAGTTTCCTATAGTGCAAAGCTATGGAGGATAATATTGCTCAATTTTTCACAGTTAGGGTGTATTAGTTCCATGAGAGCTTCTGTATTGATTCAACTCAACCAAGCACTTCAATGTTATTTATTGTTAAAGGCGTGTTATGTGCGGGCAATGTAATGGAATTTCTTGGTCATGTTGATTTTACATTTATGTCCATGTCTCATTCATTTCTATGAAGTATTTTCTTCTTTACTATAAGCATGTATAATGTATTTCCCAAAGCAAGTAAAAGTACATTTGTAAGCTAAAATGAACAAAGCATTTTTACTTGTTTCCATTTAAATGAGAGATCATTCATATATTATATGGACTCTGAACTACAGATGCTCTAAAACTGAAAAGTAATTTGTGAATAAAAGTGTCATCCAGTCTCTTGGTCCAGCATGTCACTTTTGATGTTCAAGTCAATATTCATGTATCAAATGGGAAATTCCATTAATGTGTGTTTGCGTTGGAGATGAACTCCTCTCTGTTGTTAAAGTGCCAATATTAAAACATTAGCTGTGATGAATGGCAAAAAGGCAAGACTGCAGCACTGTGCAATGTTACACAGTAGAGATGTGTGGTAAATTATGGCTTATGTGAGTGTGTGTGTGTTTCACTCACCCAGAGCCTGGATGCTATGACCTAGCCTGTCTCTAAGTGCTATAATGAACTGGGCAAGCATTGATGAACAATGTGCGATGCCTGGGGGCAGAATCTACGGGAAACGCTGTTGCAACGCGCATTATCGTCCATCCCGCTTTCCATTAGTGGTGTGCAATGCACCTACAATATGCCCCATGGGAAACTAGGGAATGTTGCATTTGAAAGATTGCAGGGTCATGTGATATTTAGCAGGTAGGACTTCCCGTTGAGCGTTGGAGAGAAAAAGGCCCTTAAATGCAGTACTGTGTGTAAATGGAGTAAATTAGATACTTCTTTCTCATTTTTTTGTGTGTATGTGGTATTTTTAGCATTATTATTAAGTTTCCCTATTCTCTGATCTGCTCATGTTCAAACCATGCCGTTGTCTGGTGATTAAGATTCTCACAACTATGCCTTATGTTAAATGTTATGTTAAATGTCAAGATTTTTGAAATGAGATCAAGCAAGCTTGTCACTTTTCCTCCCTTAAGATCCTTTGCCAAGGAGATTTAGTGGAATACAAAGGCTTTGGTGCATAGATTAGTGTGGTGTGTGTCAGACTGCACATGCTGAGCTGTTATATTTCAAACAGGTGCCGTCATATTCTCAACAGAGACATGACATAAAGGAGAGAGTCATTCAGGCCCCCACCTGCCTCTTACACAGCTAATACTTCAATGGAAAAGGGAGGGGTCACATCTAGAACAAATTATACTTTCATGCAAATGCATTTTAGATCGCATCACTATTCATTTAGAAAGCTTTCATTTAATGGTTCTATATAGTTTTTTCTTAACTGGTAATGCAGATTACAGCTTGTAGATGTTATAAAGCAACAGAGGCCGAGTTCACAAATTACAACCAATAAACAAACAAAGCTGATGTTATTGATCCTGCAAAATCCATTTAAACATTTAGAGGCATTGAACAAAAGATCCTGTTATAAAATGACACCCACCAATTTCTTTACTGTATAATTAGAAGTAATTAAATAATTATAGTAATTTTAAAAAACTGTTTACCTGAATAAAACAGATATTGCACTTAATCACATATCACATATCACAGACATAATGGCCTGGAAATGAAGACACATAATTTTGCCATATGTTTATATCATCCTTTAAATCATTCATTTTTTTAAACAGACTGTTGCTGTCTTTAGTTATTTTACTTAGTTTAAAAAGGTCCATCTGCCTCATTGTCTAAACACGCACACACACACACACACGCACACACACATGCACACATACTGTGAAGAGGGACAGGAGGAACGGAACAGAGTGGCGATCAGCCCAGCTGTGTCTTTCCTTTCATAAATATCACAAGCACTGTGCTCAGTATGGGTAATTACAAGTTTGTTTAGCATTAGCATAATAAGCATGCATGTGCAAAAGTTAACAAATGTGACATGATTACTAATCCACCTTGAAAAATAACCACATTTAATCAGAATCTAAATGCCCAGGAAGAGCGGCCTTGGTTTTTAGAAAGTCAGGAGGCCAATGACCCTTGTTTAAATAAAACAAAATTACAGCAAATGTCTTTTTTTCTGTCAAACTGCTTTTTCTGTCCTAGTCTGTAGGTTTATCTCCCCGAAATATGGCCTCAACACACTATTAAAACTGTTGTTTGAGTGACTCAGCCAGACACGTCACTCACTTTATAGCTCAACCTTAACCTGATTTTGGGGCGTGGTACCATGTGGTTCAACTAAACAATAAAAACACCACCTTTGAATAAAAGTTTTCATTCGCTATCAAAAGAAACTATAACAAAAATACAAATACTTGTAAAATGATATAGAATACAGAAAAATAGAATAAATATAGGCCATGCATTTACAAGGTGGAAGATTTTGAGGGAAATGTTGGGACTCGAGGGAGACGCCAAACTTTTGCAAAGTTTCTTCCTGACAGTTGAGCTCAATCATTACTACATAATTTAGCTCTTACTGTCAGGCTCCAAATAAATTCGTAAGACACTCAGAATATGTATTGTTTATCCTTACCTGCTCTGAGAAGAACAAACCCACCTCACATACAGTACAGAAATGCTGCCATTCAATTAGGTCTCATCAGACCCCATTGCCATGCACTCTGACAGGTGAGAAAAATAGTTTGTGTTCTTGTATTCATTACAGTGTTGAACTTTTAATGTAGATAAAGTAACATTAAAAAAACATACTTTTAATAAAGTGTTATTTATTATGCCCTATAATAAAGCTGAGACTAAAACAGAAGAAACAGTCAACAGATAAACACACAATATATGATCAGGCATGCATAATGCAATACACTTCAGTGCGTTCATCAAACACATATTTTATTTGACAAACATAATTTATTTAGGTTGGCATTAATTGTACTTCTGACATCGTTACTGTTTAGTCCTGCTGGTATTGTGTGCATACAGACGATTATGCACATAAAACAAATGATACGTTTGTGTTGTGGGACTAGAAAGATGGGCATGATAGGACAGTAGGGGGTAGTTTTGCGCAAAGGCTCTTTGAAAAGAAGCTTTTTTTGTGTATTTTTGTTTGGTTCTCCTGGGATTTGCAAAAATTACATGTTTCAGCTTTAAAAGAAATGGTCAGGATGAGCTCTGACCTACAACATCCCAAAAGCAGAATTCTCAACAAATACAACATTCAGACCTCTTCTCTCCGCAGTACAGCAAAAGTTCCCCTCACTCCCCTGAGATAACTTACGGCAGAATGATGTCATCACATGCTTGGTGGAACGAACAGTCTCGGATCACCCAAGCACATCCATGCATCTGCTGGAGACAGAATTATGCATGATGGTGCCTTATTTTCATAATGAACGGGTTAATTACACGTGTGTGACGGCCCAGTGGCCTTGTCGTGAGTGTTGGGACACAGCTGTAGGTCTGCTAGCTAAATCATGCACTAAATATGTCTCCTAGAATTAGACCCAATGGGGCAGGCCGAGTTTTTCACAGGCCAAGCGCCGGAGCTGTAGCCACAGACAGAGGAGCTGGACAGAGCTGACAGTGGTCAATGAGGCGTGGAGGATGCAGGAATTCCAGCACAGCTGTCTGTGAATTTTTTAACTGATCTGAACAGTGTAACAACAGCATATCCAATGATGAAAGCAGCAATGTTAAAAAAACTGCTAAAAGTTCTTCTATAAATACTACAGCACGCACACACACACACACACATATAAATAAGAAAAAATGTGTATTGTAATGTTTTTTCCTTGAGACCCAAGTAAATATAGTGGTTGATGATGTTACCCATCATCTGCTATTTCTAATCTTTTCCACTGGTCTGCTAATGCAAAATGTACTGCATCAGGCTTGAGTTCTGTTCTGATTCCACAAGTACTCAACACATCTGTGTGGAGACTGTTTGTTGCTGCCCTGCCCATTGAAGTGTGTTTTATTAGTATTGAATTTGTTGCTTGCTTTAGTAGCACCACACCATCATGTAATTCCTTTTTAGCATTTACCCTGGAGTATTATACACTTGCATAATTTATTCTGCTTAGCCTTAATTAGTAGTAATACTATTTCGTTCTTTTCCATCAGCTTAGATGTAAGAAACTCTTACTAAGGGACTGTAAAAATTAAGTCCATTTTTCACTACAATTAGTGTTCAAACCTCCAGAGAGAGGGACCGAAAGCTCTCTCTGATTTTTTGCTTTAATTTTCATTATCTTGGCCACATGTGAATTGTCAAGAGGCCAGCGTGGGCACAAACTGCTTGTTGATGACATGCTAATCAGGGATGAAGGCGCTTCTAGGTATAACCTACTTCAGTGGCAAATGAATATGCTAACCCACTTACAACATAATGAGGAACATAACATTTAACTGTGCTGTTTACAGCCAAAGCATGAAACACAGGGAGGCCCTTCACTCTTTTAATTCAGACTTACAAAGTGTGACGGAGCCTAGATCTGCTCTCCTGTGATGTGATTAGCATAGCCACACTCTGTGGAATGAGCTCCATTTCTCAGCTTTTTCATGAATCACATATTGACATTTTTGAATCTTGGCTGGCCTCCTGCGCTCACATGCTCCGACAAATGGTGTGCGGTGTGTCAAATTTATTCAAGCCATTGGCTATCAGTGGAGCTTTCAAAACGGTCACCCTCAGAATGAGAGATAACACATCAATGTGACATTGAATTATTTGTATAATGTCTCTCTTGATTTATTATTTAAATTTCTCTCTTTAGCTGTCAGTCTGATCTTTTAACAAAAAGGACAACAGAGAGAGTATAGGAATAATTGTACTTCAACTTTCACATTTTTCTGTTCTTGTTTTTTAAAAGAAACAAACACCTGGAACACAAAAGGCATGTCCATTTTGTTAGGAATGTATATGGTGTGTCTACAGGAATAGTATTACAATGTATAGGTTGAATATTGCATTAGCAATGCACAAGTTCTGGATTTGATCCCAGGGAGCAGACATACTGATTAAAAATGTATACCCTGAATGCACTGTAAGTTACTTTCTATAGAAGTGTGCATAAATGTAAATATTTAATTGTGTCACCCGAGAACACATGTACCAATACATTAAATGCACTGTAAGTCACATTGGATCTAGTATTTACCCCATGCATACTGTACATGTACATGCAAATGTAAATGCAAACACAGTACTGTGATTGGATGTACTTGTAACAGTAGTTCTGGACTGTTTAAAATTCACACTTAGCCTAGCAAACCAGCCCCTCTGAGTCACTGGGATTCTGTTTAGCACCACTGTAAGCTCTTCCTTCTGACAGTCTGCAAGTGTCTTTGGAAGGTTTCTGTCACACCCCTCTTTATTATCCAGCTTTACAAGTGCCCTGTTATAAAAAGGGGGCCGCAACAGGCTGTGCGGAACAAGGGGATTGAGGGTAAATGAAGATAAATGGCTCTTCACTTGTCATCATTCAGTCGGCTGCCCCTTTGCCTTGTGTCATGGTTCAGGCTTGATTCTGCCGGACAGTGCTGTGTGTTCACACTGCTATTTCTGGCCAGGCCAGGTGTCTTACTCTCCGCTGAGGTCAGAGAAGGGCATATTTTTTAGGATGTAGTCTGACAGTTAGGACACATCAATTTAGCCCTTCTGCAGCCAGCCAGTCGTAATTTAGCCAACCTTATCATTTCACTTTTAAAAATCACGATAGACTGTATAATTTGGCAATACTGTTGATTAATATTCTATTGATTGTAGGGTTTGAGCATAAACTGTGAGGTGAACCATTCAGACAAATATCCAAATGAAAAGAAAAAATGTAGAATTAGTGAATTATGCAAAGAAAAGAAAGATTAAGTAAATTTCAAATTTTGATAAATAAATTATCAAATTTATTTTTAACCAACAATAGGTAAACAAAAACGTGTGAGATAAGTAGTGATAAGTAGTCCAAATGACTTCTGCAGTATTTTCCATGCCTTATAAAGCCAAATGATAGCTTTTTGTGAGCAGATTAACTGTCACATCACAATATTTATTAAAAATTACAGTTACGTCTGTTACATATGTTGGGTTTACATGTTTTATGAGGACAGTTTATAGAAGTAATTGTTTTATGTCATAATAACTGTCATCATCACAGAAAACTTTCTGCTAGTTTAGATTTTCACATTCTGTATTATTTATTATTTATTTAAACAAATGCAAAATGGGAAATGGATGAAAGGAATATATATACATATATATACATATAAACTTTTGTTATATATATATATATATATAGTCATATACCATATATTAAACTTTTGTTGAATCTTTAAAAAAAACATCATACAGTACAAGGATGAAATACATTTTCAGCACTTTAATGTAACTCCTTGCATGGATGTATTGTTAGTTCAGTTAGAAGCACCTGCACAACATCATGGTCGATGGTGGAGTTCTGTACTCAAGCAGAAGATGAGTTCTTTATTGAGCTGACAGGTCTTCTGAATAGTGGGAGGAACAGTGAGATGAGATCACAGATGATTCTTTGCCGTGCTGTAAAGGGGCAAATTTTCCATAATCTTCTCTTCCTCCTCCTCCTTCTTCTTCTCTCCTCCTATCTTCCATGCTTTTCAAAGTGTCCAAAGTTTTTTTTTTGTCATTCCAAAACAAAAAAGAAAAAATGACAGTCACAAAGGCACCTTTGTGTCTGAGAGGGAAATGGATGAAAGGACTGGAAGAGAGGAAATAAAAATAACTAAATGAAGTCTGAAAGATGCCTCAGAGAGACATCAAGGTGGAAGGGAGAGGCAGGTGGTATGATCTACCTAGTAAACAACCATTCTTACCGTGAGCCTCTGTCAGCACAAGCCTTTGATGTGGAGAGGCAGAAAGAGCTACAACTTCGCAATATGTTCTTATAGTCACATTCTTCCTCTGTAAAACTAGGAGAAGAATCTATTTCCGGCTTTGGAGCATTCAAGAATATGTTTGTATATCACTTTTATTTCTCCCAGAGTGTGATCAAGGTAGCCAGTTTTCATTTGCACAGAGAGAGGTCCCACAATCCTGAGAGACAAAGGTGTGAACTGATAAAATGGTGTTGCATGAACCGGTGGTGAAAATAGATGTTTTGTTATAAACATGTATGTGTGGATTTTGCATAGAAATATTCTCAAAATGTTATGTTAATGTGCTCCTTTTAAATTTGTTTTAAAACTGCTAGACTTGGCCTTTTTGCCTTATCTTTTCAGCAATTGCTTGAGCTGATATGCTGTGAATTAATCATAATTCAAATCTAAGGGCTTGATCTGAATAAAAAATTGCTATACCAGCATTAATTTTCTAGAGCTGTTTTAAATGTGCCATGCCTTTGTCAAGTCATGAGTTGTCCATTCCAGTGATAAAAATTACAGTATTATAACTATACTGCTTGTGAAGACAGCTGATGCATGTAATGAACTGTATGTTTATTGTGTCTTGAATATGTCCTCACAGAAGGTCATTTTAAACTGTGCCATGAGAGAGTTGCATTCAAAGTCACAGTGAAATTAACTGATTGAAGGACAAACAATCTGACTCATGTGCCAAGTGTAAACATGCAACTTCCTTCATCTGCCTGACGCAGGTCTTTGAACATACTGCTGCATTGTGCTTGATTGCTATTGACATATGTGGCGTGATAAAGAGGGTGAGAAATTAACGACCCTACCGGAACAAATGTAGACATCAAAAAGCAATCATTAAGGTGAAATAAAGAGTAGAAGGGGTCAATCACTGAAACATTTCACTCTTAGAATTGAAGGCTTTTTACTGATAGTTTTCCAATCAATTCCCAATCACATACAAATCCACTCATGGTCATTTAAATCAAACGTACACCCACAATACACTTGTAATCCAACAAATAAATAAATAAAACCCACAAAGCTGTAAAAACACTCCATTCAGCCTGACACAATATATCTTTAATTTCTAATTTTGTTTTTAAAGATTACTATGATTAGTGGTTCATTTTGATACAAGCTTTAACTCAGTGAGATGTATTTAGAGTCATCAAAGACCCATAGCATGTGCTTTCTTTTTGATTCTCTGTCTGCATGTGAATCAGATCCTCTCTTGAGATTGTATAGCTCCTAAGGGCTATATGTGGATCACACACTGAGCACATGGTGAGAAAGTGTTGTATTGCATTCATGAATATGCAGAGGTTATTAAAACCCACCGAAACACTTCTTTGTGAGGTAAAATTAGATCTAGGTCAGATTTCAATATTGAAAATTAACCACAGTATTCTATCAAATAATAATATCTTAAACGGAACAGAATATGTATTGATTAGATGTACAGTATTTCTGTCATTATGTGTGAAAATAGTCACCATAAATGTATTAAGCTCACTTGTTGATTCAAACTGTTGTTGCTCTTCTGTTGTAGTTTTTTTACTACAAATAAAAAATTACCTTGATCCTATAACAAAAGGTGAAAACTGACACACTTATGGTCAAATTTTTATGATTAAAGACACAAAGACTCATAACTAAGTTCCTTTGATTTTGTACAGCTACTTCTTACATCACTCAGGAATATCTGCAGTTGCTTTTGATCTCAAATAGAGCTGTGAAAATAGCCATCATTTGTATCTTTCTGGGAAACAAACATTCCTTTCTGTTTTGTTTGATTTTCTCTTCCAATATATCAAAGTCTTTTTAGAAATCAAAGTGATGTGATTTTTATGCCAGAGAGAGAATAGACAGTCCTTCAATAGATGACCTTTAATAATTAAACAGATTACATCCTGTTTGTCGTACGGTATGTTTTGCCATTGTTATTGATTTTGTATTTTAAAGTTACAGTACGGTACACTTACAGTAATCTTACGTGACAAGTGGGATCCCAAGAGTTGTTATATATAGTATAAAAGCACTGAGACATTTTAAAGTTTACATCACTTGTCTGTGTTTGCGGCGCTCAAGATCAGAGCATGTAAACGGTTTGAGGTGGATGCAGAGCGGACCATCTGACTTGTGGAGTTTTGCCTGCAGCAAGGAGCTTATTTTTTAATGTCAGCTTGTTGGATTTTTCTCACCATTGAGTGGGAAATGGAAAACCCAGTTTGGAGCTAAAGCCGAGCAATTACAGGATGCTTTGAGAGGGGAGGAGAAATTGCTGTCGCTGCACTCCACTCACATATTCTGTTCCAGAGCGGCGTTCAGTCTGTGTGTGGCTTGGTGACACACAAAGCTTTATGCTTTGGCTTCTTTCTGAACAATTTTCAAAAGGTAAAGATAAATATGACAAACTAGCCAATTTGTGTTTGAAACGACAGTTACTCAATATTAATTGCTTGTTTATGAAAGAATAAAACGATGTTTATAAAAGCAACATCAGCGCTGTGCTGCTATTTACTACCCCAGCCAGTGTGAAGTGATTCTGAGAAAACTTTAAACGTATAATGAACAATCTTTTTGTTATTATAATTTAATTGTTAAGCTTTGGCTACATATATATCATGGATATTAATGCTGTCTTTACCAGATTTATCAAAACCTTCTCAAAAAATTACAACACCTTAAATTTCACAGCCAAGTCAGCATTCCTAACAGTGTCATTGTTCCCTGACGTTCACTTCCCAGAGCGCTGAGGCTGCAAATGTGCCACCTCTCTTTCCTCGTTAATATGTGGATTTCCACTAGTGTGGTTTGTTGTGTAAAACCTTGTCTGAGATTGACACGCAGCGCTGCTGAAATTGACGCTGAGAGATCACCTCCCCACCAGCTCTGAGGTGACAGGTCATAAATCCCTACAGAAATCCACCGGGGGGAAAAACGCAGACCTGAAGGAGATTTCTCCTCATGCATATAGAGCCGCTTCCTGCCTTTTCTGCCACTCCTAGCCCCCCAGGGACCAGCTGCCCAACACACTGCATGCAAAGCAGCCTCGCTGTCGACTGGGTGTGGGCAACGAAACTTTGGTGTGTGTTGAAAAGAGGGATGAGAAGGCAGGGGATGTCTCCAGAAATTGTAGCCCTTTCCCTATTATTCGTATGATTCTGAATGCCAATTACCCAGAGTTCTGTGGGGAATGGCCTGTCAGTCTGGATGGGTCCGCCATGTGAAGGAGAGAGGCAGACGCTGTGAATGCTGACAGTTCAGCATGGTGAAAAGACACAATTTTGTAAACACATATCATGCAAGGAGACAGTAAAACTCACACATCCTTCCCTGCAAAGCCCAGACAGTGTCAGCCATCATTCAGCCTTTAAAGCAAAACACCTAGACAGCAAAGTGGCTACCTGAAAGTTTCATTTATTCGCAAAAGGCTGTGAAACAGAGGTGATTAAAACTTGGATCTCCTGCTAAGGCTGAGACTGATGTATTACCCTGAGATGTTTTTTTGTAGGGCTGACTGTGCCTACTATTGTGACATAATAGCTCATTACATTTATGGAGAAATTTACCATCAGAAGTTTTATTTACATAGCCATTTATTTATTTTCTTTCAGAAATCTCTCTGTTGACACATTTGTGCAAGATTCTTTTCATAAGACTCGAAAAAACTAAAATATAAGGAAACAAAATCTTGAGACTTGAATATGACACTGGAAAAAGTGACACTTCTTTGTGCGATTTGTTACAAATTAAATAACATAAAAAATTTCCATTCATATGGACAAAAATATAAACTTTTTGATTAAAAAAATAATGTAGTAAAAAACATTGACAGTAAATTTACTTGTGTTCGCTCGCAATTGGTAAATGTGGCACAAAAGTTTATTCTGGACCTTGGTCTTAATACAATCCTAAGTTTATTTTTTTTTAGATGGGTTGTCAAACTCCTAGAGCTCTGAATTTTCATCCACTCAAAACCAATTTCTAGACTATTTTTCTTTGTCCACGTCTTCCTGTCCCTTTCCCTGTAAATCAAATGTCATTTTATATCAGGCATTCTGCCGAGTAGATGCGGCCGAGATTTGTCTCTATATTGCCACCCGGCTTACCCAGCTTTGATGGAATCGTTAAAAAAGATACGAGGGGAATGTAGAAGTACCTGTGTTTGTCAGACACTGTTTTCTCATCAGATGTGCGCTTGGCGATAAGAATCAGAGCAATGCCCATGGGCTGAGTCACATTCTGCATGACAATCTGCAAACATGTGTGCCTGCCACAGGAAGTTCTCCTTGCATGGAGACAGGTCTACACATTCAGACACTGCACTCTCTGTAGCATTGCATTGCATTAGCAACGCAAAGGTTGTGGGTTCGATTTAGTTAATCTATATACTTATAAAAAATGTATACCTTGAATGCAGTGCAAATCGCTTTGGATAAAAGTGTCTGTCAAATGCATAAATGAAAGTGTCAGAACTTTGACAAGAAAATTGCTGCAATTAGTTCATTTATTTTCAGCCATTGTGACTGAGTCAATGCCGAATACTGTGACTTAAGTTCACTTTTATTTGTTGGCAATATATAGGAACTGTAGTGGACTTATATTAATGTAGTGGACAATATATTAACATATATTGGTGTGTTTTAGGTTATTCAGTTAGAATCATGGTGTCTGTCTTTGGGGGCATGGCTCTTATATGAGGTCTCATAGTGTGTGGTGAATTGTGGGCTGCAATCTCTTTTTGACATTTACAAGCAAACTCCTAAGGGTTGGAAATGTAATATTAAATCAGATCTATGTTAAACAAAGATGGCCACTAGACTCATGTCTAAATGACAGGGAGTATGAATAAACAGAGAGATGAAAAAAGTTGCAGTGCTTAAAAAGCCTCTTTAACAATGAGTGTTTAATGGTGTCTGCCAATTAACACTTGAGCTTTTAATCAGTTTACTGACTCATTAATGGTTCACACCTTTGATAATTTAACATCCATAACATCCTCTTTATGCTTCGCAATTGACTTTCAAAATGTGAAACGATGACCGTGTTATATTGCTCTCATTAAGTACAGCTGTTTAAATAAACTGGTGTTCTGAGATATGTCTAATTAATGACGCAAAGTCAACATTTTAAAATTTGTTTCATGCAACGATTCATTTTATTTTAGGTTTGCAAGGTTATGATGAAAATGTGTTTTCTGTGGTCTTTTGAAAAATAATCTGCATTTTCTGAATTGTTATCCCGGAGATCATTTTCATCGCTCATCGCTTACTCTTTCATATCCAGGGAGATTTAATGGAGGTCTTGTTTGTGTTTCATTTAAGTATTGACTTTGTGTCAGATATTTCTCTTAATCTGTCAGTAAACAAAAACAATACTTGACATTTTGTAGCAGCAGTGTAGAGCTATATGATGTACTGTATGTAGCATAGCTCGGATAATTTGATGAGAAATGTTTGAGCTCATTGAAATATTGGACTTCACTATCTTGGCAACTTTAAGCACAGTTTGTGAAATAGTTTGGATCTCTTCTCAAAAGACACATGTGAGATTACTAGGGTGTTTTTCTCAGTAGAAAAATTGAAACTGGACAAAACTTTTCAATGTGCTAATTTAACTGCACTCTATAAGAAATAGACATAATAAAGAAATCTCATTTGCGATTTTCATCATTGGCTAAAGGATGAATCGAGCACTTTGGTATGGTCTGGCAAATGAAACCTGAGAAATTGTGCTTGGCTGCATAGGCCTACAGGAGCAAAGTCCAATTTAGCCTTTACACACAGTCCTGACATTAGTTAATGGTGAAAGAGAGACAGAAAGGCTATTTTACTTTGTCTAGCAAAATAAACCTTGATTTGTTTGCGTGTTCTGAAAGGCAGAAGCACTTTATGTGTTTAGGTAAGATTTAGACAGTCCATGGCTGTGGCCCAGTTAAAGTGCAAACATGAAAGAATTGGAGATTGATGACTTGGACAGGCTAAATGTTTGTGTCCACTATGACAGGGAATAGCTAAATGATGCTAACTTACCTATATCTTTTCATAAGAGTGAAATAGCATGTGGCGTTTCTCATCAACATCTGCAAAAACATTCTGATATTTTCACTGAGGTCCTTGGTCTAAAGTCTGTTGAGAAAAGTATAAAAAGAAGAAGGAATACAGGAGTGATGTAAGCTATATGCTTGACACCTTGTGCATTTGTTCTCAATTTTCTCTTCACACAAGCTGTCGTTGCAGAATCCTAAAGCTGGTGCCCTTAGTTTTAAACATCAGAATGCCACGACAGGGTAAAGCAATCGTCCCCAGCCTCATCAAATATGACTGGGGGCCTTTCTTGGCTGTGGTGCAAAGCTGCTTTGAATCATCTGTCAATGCCCTCCCCTGGATAAATGTCATATGTGGAATATCGCAGGTGGCAGCTGGGCTGCTCCAATGCGGAGGCAGGCAGCCAGAAAACAGCCGAAAGCATCCCACGTTCACCACAGTGTGCAGCCATTTTCTCATATTTATTTACTTTCAATGCAGGGCCTCGGACCACACACATCAGCCAAGACCAAAGGGGTCTCCAAACCATTTCTCAAATTTAATCAAAAACACACAGGGGTTCCCTTTCCTCTGGCAACTCCTGCACGGTCAGTGTGACGGTCTACAGAGTTTCATTTTGTGCCATGCTCCTCGCAAACGGCTTGCCTATGTAGCAAACAGAGAGAAAACCATTTCCCCCGTTTTAATATACCAGAATCTCCTGTTGTGACTGTATTCCTCAGCACTAGGAAGGTTTTCTTGCAAAAACCTTAATACCTTCAGAGTTGCTCTATAGAGATACAATATTCCATTATCTGCTGTTTTGTTCTCAAGGTTGTACTGAAGTTCCATGACTCTCTGGGTGTTTCTCACAGGAAAAAAAAGCTGGTCTTGCAAAACCCACTTCAATCTCTTGCGCCTTTTATGTCTGCCTTTCTCTCTGTCTTTTAAATATTTTCTATCAAATGATATCCAATTATTTGATGAATCCACTCACACACATACAGTATTTGAAATGACCACATCACAGCACCAATCAGCCTTATCGTGGAAGTAGAAAGTCTATTTGTAATTTAACAGTGTTAAGCAGAGAGACGGGGTCTCTTGCCAGTTCTCCAGATTTATTAAAGTTCTGTACATGTTTTATATAATAAAAAACTTATTCAAGCACAATTCCTTTTTATTACCTATAGTTTCTTCATTAATATCCCACAAAAAATGCTTTTACCAGGAGAGCTGAGGAGAAAATAATCACATTGGCAGTGTCATATTTTGATTGAGATAGCATCTTTCTTTATATCTCCTCAAATAATCTGATATCCTGCCAGGACATTTAAATGAAATAAAGCAGTTGCTGGTCTGTTTTAGCAGCTTGGCGGCACTGAGCATAGAAGAAAAGCTGTCTTTCAGCCTCAGTAAAGTTTGAATAATTGGAGTCCAGAATGAAGATTGACAGGAGATGCAAGTCTGGCATTAATATGGAATGAATGTGACAGATTGTTTATTAAGAACTTGTCATTGTTTATCACTGAGGGCAGCCTTGCCTTGACTTTGAGTGTTATTAGAGACAGAGTTCAGAGCAGGTTCAGACAGCAGCCTTCAAGCTTTCCACATGTTTATCAGTTAAGCCCTTTAGCAAAATCCTTACTCTAAACGGTCCGTCCTTATAGAACCGGCCCTCTGTGAAAGATGTAATCACGTCTGGACAATATTGCACTTTTAGCCTCTGAACGATCACTGAAGTGAGGCTGACAAGAAACAAAAGGGTTTGAACTAAATCCACCTAACATGGAAAACCAATCGAAATGAAGTTTAAAAACAAGTTTGGGAGGGGCCTGATCATTCGCTCCTGTCAATCATCTCCGCCTACCTAAGGCCACTGACGATACTTTGGTATATTCTGTTCGATATTCTGGTATTCCTTGTAAACATGATAGCAGAGGAAAAAATTATATATTATATATAATAGTACATATATATGTATTATATATTACATTTATAGAACTTTACAATTTATGACACAGTAACTAAAAATATATAGTAAAAAAAACTACTCTTTT
>JAZGTK010000314.1:48294-90468 GCA_036877625.1 Ambastaia sidthimunki
TTTTTTTTTTTTTGCTTTATTTTTTTCTGGAAAACTGCAGGTATCTTGGGTCAAAGCTATGTATCGTTTCTTAGCAAAGGTTTACTGACGAGTGTACTTCAAAAATAGCAGCATGGTGTAACAAATAGAGTTAGAAGAAGCCCTGAAGCTGGTGTGCACATGTGCACCTGAAACCTGTAAATATTGGCGAGTGGTCTCTCTGCAACACAGGTGCCTATGAAATACACTTCACTCCATAACTCGACACGCTGCATCTTTCTTGAGGTTTATTTCCCCAAAAATGCAACATGCAAAAACCCAGAATCTTAGAAATGTGCAGCACATTGTAATTCCAGAGGGAAATCCCATAAGAGTTTTATGAGTCTAGCTGATATTAGCTGTGAGGGAGTTAGGCTCAAAGCACCTGTTTTTTGTGTGTATGCGTGTATTTATTCATTCCAGCATCTTTCATCATATATAGCTGACAGTCATGACAATGGTGGACTGTCGACACCTGTGTTAGCAGGATCTGAGCTGAGAGGAAGAAGACCTTGGAGACCAACAAATCATGCCAGTAAACTCAATAAAACCAAGCCTGTGAAAGATTTATCCTTCAAAACAAAGGCAGGATTGGAATTGGTATGTGCTGACAACCTTGAGGGCCATGAAGGATCACACCATAGAGACAACACATTTCACCCTAATATATAAATAAATATTTTGTTTTATATATATATATATATCTGTGGTCCTGGTATTCACTACATTATGGGGACCGAATGTCCCCTCAAGTATAGGTCCCAATGAGAACACGAGGTCATAAATAATATAGAATGATCTTTTTTTAAAATTTAAAATAGTACAAAGTTTTCTGAGATGGTTAGGTTTAGTGGTAGGGCTAGTGTATTGACTATAGGGGGATAGAATATACAGTTTGTACATTTAAAAAATATATGTCTGGAATGTTCCCATAAAACATGAAAACCCAATGTGTGTATACTAGTATATTTGGTTTATGAGGCCACAAACGTGTATATTGATATGTGTATAAAAGCATCAACATTGCTTTTGAGTGACACTTCCTGTGTTCCTATAAACTAAATTACTTAAAAATATACTAAATGGTGTTATTTTTCAAATTAATGCCAAGAGTTTTTTGTGAGGGTTAGGTTTAGGGGTGGGCTTAGAGGAAGCAGACAGAAAATTTATTAGGTCAGTATAAAAATCATTACATCTATTGAGAGTCCCCGTAAACATATCCAAATGTGTGTTTGTGATGACATGTTGACACATAGATGTGTCACACAGACTGCGTGTAAACTCATCTCAGGAAGATTAATTTACGACTTACATGTGAAATCCTTGATTAAATGAGCTTGAATAGGTTTGAGGTTTGACTACAGGATGTAGTTAAGACCACACACATCCGACATAGTCCATCACTGTTCATCGGTGTGCATGGGTGGGATAATGCAGACCTGCACCCCCCAAGGGAGGAAAGCAGGAGACAGAGTGCCCAGACACACAGAGTGAATGCTTCTCTGAACGAGAGGGATGGTGACAGGCAGTTGCCCCTCTCTCCGCATGACCTCTCCAGGCCTCTAAGTCTGAATGTACAGTCCAGAGTCACATCCTCAGCAACAAAGCAGCAGGGCTACTTTCCCGAAGGGCACGCCGCCAACAGCCCTCTGACATTCAAACATCTCTAGAGATGGAAAACAAATCTAATAAATAAATAAATATACAGGACTTACAGGAGGACTGGAATAGACTTGGCTAAACCTAAGGCAAAATCTCTACTTCTACTGACCTTGAGTGTGGAAAAGATCCTGGAGGTGTTGGCTGTCTGAAAAACTGGTCAGTATAGAGAGCACTGCACAGCCTCAGTTCTAAACCCAACACTCCTCTTCCTCTATGTGTCTCTGTGTTTTTACAGAGAAAATGTTATTAAAATATGGGTGATGCGATTCCCAATAGCATTACCAATTGGTAATGACTAAACAAAACAATAACATACAAAATAGGTCTGTCAAAACGTCATGTTCAAGACCTCAAACTTTCTAAAACAAGTGCATCAATACTCTTTAAATAGAGTTTCTACAAAACACCCCAATGCATTGTCATATTAATGAAGAGAAACAGTAACAATATTAAACTCTCCATATTTCTGAAATTAACTTTTAAAACTATGACATACAGAAGATGGTAATTAGCCGATTATGTGACTTTCTATCACACTCAAATGCATTAGAGAAAAATTCTTGTCTACAATAAATGTTGAAAAAAAGCTTTTCACTATCTAGCCAGATTTTTATGCTCTTTATCTACAGCACTGTGTTTTAAAAAAGAAATGGTGTGAAATTTAATTATTTTTAAGCATGCTTGTATATTTTTAAGGAATTGTCTCCAGTGCTCTTCATCTATCTGTATCTGCTCAATGCTCATCATCATCTATCTGTTCCCTCACCTCCCCTGTTCCTTTCTCACTGTTTGAATAATATTAAGTGGTGCTGTGTAAAACCACCCTGTCTGAATCCATCCAGCTGCTCGGGAATGTTTCTGTTTAACAATGTTATTGATTTCTTAATTGTCTTTAAAGCAACAAACAAGTTTCTCTATTTCAGAAAGTCACAACGACTACTCAAATCATTTTTCTGTCATTTGCATCTTTTTCTGTCAGCTGCACAAAATATATATTATTAAACTAGTTAAATACATGTAAGAAAAACAAGACCAATCACAATTTAGTATGCAAATAGATATAGGAAAAAAGTCTAATCAATAATTTATATGAAAATGTCAGTTTGATGCTGGACATCCTTCATAGTTTTTCAAAGTTTAATCTTAAAAAATCTTTAAAAAGTTTAAAAGCAGATTTGTAATACTTGGGTTTTTTTACTTATCTACAATGTTTAAAAGAATATCAGTACAGTTCTTTCTGCAAACACTGTAAGAAATACAAGATACAGCTGGCCAGTTCACCAACAAATTGGATGATCACAACTGTGCCTGAATCGAGCTAATGAATTCACAGTTTCCATTCGTTCTCCAGTTACACGTTCTTCATGCTACTCTACAGATGCTACACGGTACTTCTTATCAAACATTACGGCAGTGGGAAAATGGCTAATGTTTGAAGCAGAGAAATGGCTAATGGCATTCTCACTGCTGCACAATGTGCATTTACTTTTTTGTCTCAATTTATTTTGTGATTGAAATAGGTTTTGGGAGTTTAGGGGAAGTTGATTTCAGAGTGGTACTGCAGCTCTGTAAGGCATGTTTACTTTATGCCCTGCCATCTGGAAATTATTTTGTAGCTTTAGTTTAATATGTGCAATAGAAGAAAGGGAAAATTCAATAGCTTCAAATGGAAAACAGAATAACAGTGAGTGGCTGATTGCGATAAACTGCCTTCAATACAAGCTGAATTTCTATTTTCTGTGTTTAATCAACATAATGTGCCACAAGGCCACATCACCACTCAGTTCATATTTATCTGTATAATTTTCAGAGGCATGCGGGCAACATAAATCCCAGAGTGACTGAGAGAGTTACTAATATCCATCTATGCATCTCTTATCCACTCTACAACCTTTATTCCCTCTGAAAAGAAAAAAGAAATAAAAAAAAGCTAAAAGCAATGAGAGCAGGGCTAAATTATGCACAATGGGGATATCTATTTTCCTGTTTTCTTGCGAGATAAGGGCTTGTTGTTTCAGCCTTTGTTATTAACAGTGTTTGCCCATGGGATGATTAGTAAAACAAAGGACGGAGGGAAAACAACCTGCTCATAGTTAAAAACAAGTTTTCCTTTTTAAAAAGGTGAACTCACTGCAGGCTAAACTGGGTTTGGCAACTACAGAAAACATCTAGCCTGAAACCACCATTACAAGGTACTCAGACCTGTGACCAATTTAATCCGCTGCTGTTTCCTGCCTTGATGCTGGCAATCAGGTCACCTTAATCTGCCAGTCCACAGCCACTATTTAAGATTACAAAGCAAATATACAATATTATTTGTAGTTTGTTTGTGACTAGTAGTACATTGCAAGTCCAGCAAAGTCTACCAGATAAGTTTACAAACTAGTTCACTAAACTTAATTTTCTTCTTCTTAGTAAACAAAAAGTAGTTTTTCAAGATCTTGACTATTTTCTTGTCAGAAAAAAAACTTTCTGCTGCATTTAATCAGGTAACATGATGATGGAGGTGGAGGTGGTGATGGATCAAAAACAATTACTTGATTTTATTAATTCATCTGATTTATTCACAGCATAAACTTTTGTGAAACATACATAAACAGGTTTGAAATTCAGTTAGCTATCTGAATCAATAAATCAGTCTCATGTGGAGATGGGCAAACAGATCCTGATATATGTGTGTGTGTGTGTGTGTGTTGCCCTCCAACAAGGCTTTTGTTACTTCTAGACTTAATAAAATAATAAAAAAACAGGAAAAAAAACCTTCACTTCTGTTGTATCAAGATCACAGGAAAATTAAGTTGTGAAAACAAAATGAAAAACTAGCACATAGCCTTTTAAAACATCTGTATGCTCTCTTCAACTCCAATATGTCTGAATTAAAACCCACAGAAAACCATTTGACAAAAGCAAGTGATACATATACAAAGTACTCATTATAAAACATTACAAAAAGTGAGGAAAGGAATGAAGTATTGGTTACTTGACACAAATAAGACTAATGGTATTGTCAAGCTAAATCTTTAATGTATCATTTCCATGTTCTAACAGAACTCTGAAATGATAGCTGGAAATCTACTGTTTTAAGTTGATCCTTCTATTGTACCACTGCATATTGTTACTGATGCAATGGATAGCAACACCGTACTTCGCAATCTATATTGATGTTCATTGCTTGCATATGAAGAAAACTTGTATGAAAAGCTTTCATAACAGTATCAATATAAAGAAACATCTTTATCATTAAAGTTAATTTGCCATTGATTTGTCACATGTCAGTTTGTCTAAATGTGTGTGTGTGCTTCCTTTAAACCTGCATGTTGTGTTTATGGCCCAATATCCACAGGAAATCCACAGACCCGATATTTACCCAGGATTCCCTGCTATATTAGATAAATAAAATGTAATTTTCCTGTGCAAATATGTGTGAAATTAAATATACAAAAAGGGGCGGCTTTACAGTCGCTGGATTTATCCTGGCCACATTTACTTATTTTATAGTAGGTTCAGCCAGCAAGAGAGAAAGTGGTGTAAATGTGTTTAAGACTTTTCATGTCTCAATGACTGTAGAGTTCTGTCAAAGTGGTTGTACAGTTCATTTTGGAAACGATGGGCTTTATTTCCAAGAGCGATAGATCCGCAACAATCAAGAAATTTAACACAAATACACATAGTGTTTGCATTTTGAGAAATACCAGATAGTAACACTTTATTATATACCATAAATCACACTTTATCAATGGATCAAGGGGACTGTGGTTTGCAACAAGAAGACATGCTTGATTTGAGGATGGCAGACAGTGTGATATTGTTGAACTGAACACTGAACTTAATACTGAAAAGTGAGATCTCAGATACTGAATAGGCTTTCAGTGTTGATTATTTTGGTCTTGGATATGTTGGTTGCTGCTGGTTATTATATTAGTAATTGCAGGGCAATGAATGAACTTATCTCCATCTCATTCTTTTAATTTATGTCATTCTGTATGTCATTATCTCATTCTTTTTATTTGTGTCATTCTCTTTATCTTTCAGGTACAAGCAGAATCACCAAACATTGATATATTACAAAGCAGTATAACAGATGATGGGAGAAGAGTCAGAAAGAATTAGCACTACCAAAAGCTAAACACAAAATCTGTTTTTAAGTAAATTTGAGCAACTCACAGCAGAATACACTTGATTACAAATAAACACTGACAAAAATAATTTGCTTTAAGTATTTTATATAAATTTTTATAATCAACTTTTATTTGTTTACTACATAAATGGTTTTATTATTTATTGAGGTACTTCCCACACTTTTTACCCAATAGTGGGGATTTATATTTTTCCCAGTGATTTAATTCCTTTGAGTCCATTTGTCAAAAAAGATTTCAGTTTTGTTCACTAATTTGTTCAGAGTTTTGTTCATTTTGTCATATCACATACGTCAGTATGTGTCAACAAATGTATTCTTATGAGCTTGTCACTGAATTGATTTGTTACAACAAAAAGAAAACTCATTATTCGTTATTAAAATGTGCCTGCCTACAAGTCTACTAAGTGTTTTTTTACAAAGAACAAAGCAGATCTGTTTCGCCACTGTGAGAACTGCTGAGCATAACTATTAAGCTGTACAAAAAGAGAATAGGCCTAGTTTTAATAAAGTCTGTGTAATGGTAATGAATTGTCATTAGTCACATTAACAGTTATAATTCATCTATTCTGTGTGTTCCGAATGAGAATGACTCACATGCTCCCGTATCACAAACATGATAATGTTCAAAATCACCTGGTAGTTTAGTTAAGCGGAGGCAGACTCATTCAGTAGCTCAAACTGATCATATTCGTACAGCTTGCATGGGTGAGTCAGGGTCAAAAATCACTGGTTAAAGTCTGTGAAACACTCATCTTTAACCAAGACATAAAATAAATCAAATAAAATAGAGATTTTTTTGGTTTCTGCTGATCATATATCATATGCTGCTGAGCATATCAAATCCCTTCTTTATGTAGGTTGGATCCCACAGTTTGCATATATAGGGTTAAAAATTAAATGGAATTTACAACCCCTTTATCTAGCCTAAAGTGACCATTTTCTGAACCCACAGTTGAACTGATAGCAATCAAAGGCTATTGGCTGAGCTGCTTGTATTGTGTTTGAGGGTCTGCCATTTGCCCAGTACACTGGGGGTTAAACATGGTCTTCTGATTGGTCACTTTGGTTGTCTTAGGTTTGGGTTCAGTCACGTGGTCAAGGAAAGGATAAAAAGGGAATGTAGGAGATGCTCTGTTTCTTTTCCTTGGCTCTCTTTTCCTGTTTGCTCTCTTCCTTGGCTCTCTTTTCTTTTGCTCTCTTTTACCTTTGTGCTCTTTTCTTTGCACTTTTCTTCTTTACCTGAGCTCTGGGGTTCAGGCCACTAGGCCCAACTTCCAGGCCTCAATTGTTCTCTCTGTCTTTCCTGCTTTATCTTTCATTCTATATCTCAAGTATAAGGTAACATTCTCAACATACACAATTAACTGTATACATATGAAGAGTTTGGTTCCAAAACGTGATAAACGCCAGTCCTGATTTTCAGCAAAACAAAACATATCCATTCGACCAATCACGGCGCACTATTCCAACACGCAAACTGTGCTGGCTGCGCCTTGACAGTAAACACCGGTAAACACCGGTGTCTTTTGAATGGGTGTTTTCAGCGTTATAAAATGAACAACAACTTTGATGGCATCGATGAGCCAGTGCTCGTTTCGTCTATGGGAAAGAAGCGCAAGCCTTCCAAAGACGATCACAACAGGAAACATATAAAGAAAAATTCAGGCGGAACTCAGGCGGTGGGAAAATACCAGCGATCTCTTGGGGCTTGTTATATTTATAGATCAAGATAAACTTTTATCACAAATGATAACTTAGCAAGTGATTAGCAAGTGATAACTTGTTATTTATGGTTATATTTTTCTCCACTCTCATACAGAAAATTAGTTTTTATTTAATGAATTGAACTGAAATAGTTTCATAGCATTTTGGGGAAAACGTGTCATGGATATAACTCATTTTGGAAAAAAAAATGATTTGTTTGTTTAATAAATGTTTAAAATCTAAATATAGATTTGACTTTTTGATGTTATTACAAACACATGATGATATATTACAGTTTGAAACAGAAATTAGTAGTTTTATACCATCTTACTGTTAACATTTTTCTAGTAATTTTGGCATTCCTACAGCTTGAATCGCTGTAGTGAAACCACCCTTACACATATATGTACAGCCTATATATACAAATTATTCAGCTGCTAATACACGTATAGTTTGTTTATCAGGCTGATCTGAACCGCCTGCCTGAGAATTTTAAAATATATGCTTAAAGTGGTACAAGCATGTAATTGTAATAATTATGCACAGTTAAGCACAGTAAATATCAGGCAAGCTGATAATATTTATTCCTAAAAATATGAGTTGTATATTCCTTCTCTCAATAATAATAATGTAAAACTTAGGGTCTTGTTTAGTGTTTTTACAACTGCCAAGTGAGTGCAGTAACATAAGTGCCAACAGAAGTTCATCTCCACCTGGTGTAACCACAATGTTTGGAAGTTCTGGAATTACCGTACTTCAGGACCCTGATCGTCACCTGAGCCAAAAACTATCAAAATCCTTATTTCTCACTCACTCTTACATAGACACAAACGCACACATATGCACACAGGCGCCTGTATCTGGTGAAAATGAACGTCCACAGCAATAAAAATGATGTATTGAGCAAAGGTTACTCTCCCTTTTAAATGCTAATTGTTCTGCCAACAGTATTCATTTGCCTGGGCTCCCAAAGGGCATGCATCCATTTTGTTTCCGCTCCAAGCAGATGTGGGGGTCTCAGTTTTTGTGTGTGCTTGTGTGAGCGCGAGAGAGAGACAGAGAAAGCAAGCGTTCTTGTGTTTATGCATCATAATTAGTGGTGCCTTGTTCATCGTCATAACCTACCAAATCTAAAGAGCAGAAAGATGAGAGAGCGTGTGTGCAGATGGCAGCACAAATTCTACAAAATGACCCCCTTCCAAGCAGCAATGAAAGCATTCCTTTAAGTCTAAAACCAAACAATAATGAGGGTCACTCTTGCTCTCAGGCCCGTTGCTGTACATTTCTTAAGGTTAAATGACATGACAGTGTTTAAGTAAGTCTTTCTCCTTAAAGGTCAAATGAATATTTTATCTTTGGCTGGGCTGGATGTATTGAAATGTTAATGTAAATACCACCGATGCAGAGACTGCAGGACAGCTTCAATAAAGGGAGGGATAGGAAAGGTCAGATAATCCCCTACCTACAGTCTCTCATTCTCATCGCTCAGCACTGGTCTGTGTCACTGTCTGAAACAAAGAACTGAGGCACGAGTACTCCACTCATTACCAAAATACTTCAGAAATGTCTTTACAGGGGGCCCATCAGATAGACTTTGTAGGCTGGAGATCCACTTATTAGAAGTGAAATTACACAAAAGCTGACTCAGTTAGCCTCTGCCCTCCACTTGTGTTTCTCATTGGACTGAAATGAACCTGACATGATCTGATAGATTTTATATGATACCAAAAATTGTTCAGTGTTGAGAATGTGCAGCCATACAAACATTTATATTCTTGGAGATTTTCTGTTATATTAAAATAATATAATGACCATTTAAAAAATTGAAAAAGGGATATTTCACCTCAAAATAATATTTTTTGTTATTTAGTCATGCTAATGTTGTTCCCAAACCATATGACCTTTAGTTGAATATACAGTCACTATTCGAATTCATTGTGAATAAAAAGAGCTATTGGAAAAAAAGAGCTTTTTCACAATGTCCCTTTTGTCTTCCCCTGAAGAAAGAAAATCACTTTTGGCACTTCCTAGACTTTTATGAATTTTTATTTTTACATACGTTTTATCGCCTTTTTAAGCCTTTTCACTTGAACCTCAAATCAGGTTTCTCTCAATTTAGCTTACGGTCACTCAGACAAACACAGATGTGGCACAGGATGTGACTTGGATAGACTTGAGTTGACTGAGCTTGGCAAATATTAGAAAACTTTAGACTGCAATGACTTTGCTGTTTTGTCCTTTAGTGGCAGTTAATATCAAAGCCTTATTAACACGCTAGATGTAGTCATTAGTGTGCACTTCTCATCCACAACATATGGACATTGAATGACTTTGAATGACTTTCTTGCAATTACTCCCTGTTTGATTTGGACTGTGCAGATTGGAGTTTGACATTCTTCAAAGAGCGAATTTTGGTTTAACAGCTCTCTCAGACAGGCACAGTGTGCAGCAATTCATTAGAAAAGCATCAAATGTGTGTTTAAAAAAATAATACCAAATGTTTGATATAAACAGCTCATTTACACCACCTACATCACAACTGAGTATCTCAATAAATCATTTACTTAATTATTACTTGAGTTAAAAATTAATAAACATTGC
This sequence comes from Ambastaia sidthimunki, assembly GCA_036877625.1. Classification (NCBI taxonomy): domain Eukaryota; kingdom Metazoa; phylum Chordata; class Actinopteri; order Cypriniformes; family Botiidae; genus Ambastaia; species Ambastaia sidthimunki. The sequence continues at coordinate 58,418 of JAZGTK010000314.1, forward strand.
ATAAAAAAGTGTAACATAAAAATCACACTTACAATTTCTCCCCATTAAAAGAGATACACAAAGCCTGGTTTATAGAATCAATAATATATAGCTATTGACAATAATCTATTTAACTAGCTAAACTACCTACTTTGTTATTTTCGTAACAGTCATGACAGCAAATTGCATTTGTGGTTTTGATCTTGTTTTGTTCTGTCATTTGTTGCTATTTTCTATTGTTAATATATCTTTAAAATATCTTTACCTTGCAAAATTGTTTTCCGAGGCAGTCAATTGAATTTCCTGGAATGTACCAGTACATGTTTGTTAATTAAATCAACATCAAAAAGTGAAGTAGGGCCACTGAGACCCACAGTACTCTGTCATTAGTATTTAGAGCATTGGGTATGTTTCTCGGACACATTGTCAATACATCTAAGTGACTACTTTGCTACACTTTCTCAAGGACAGCATCTATCAGCTGGAAATAAACTATTGGAATCTTATAAGCACAGTACAAGATGATTCTCCCCGATTTACTCTCCAGTCCATTTAGCCCCTAGAGGTATGCAATATATCAATGATGCACAGCAGCTCTGTGGTGTAAAATATTCAATTATGATGTATCCCCTTGAGTGGCAACGTCAATATCCAACCTGATGAATTCCAGAAGGGATATTTTAATTAAAATTTGTCCAATGTTTGTAACCGCATCACAGTTATTTGTCTGAAATCCTTTATTGACGCACTCAAATTAAATTTTCCCACACCCACTGTTGTTTCAAAGATTTGAACAGGAGATTAGATGCTGGGATATTCTTATCTTCAGTAATCTTCAATCTCATCAGTCTCACTGATCATGAGGCATTCCTCTCGACACGCCGTAAAAACCGGCTTGGTTAGTGTTTTTTACTATTCTTAACAATGGAATTCAATTCAAAAGCCTTTTTCTTGTCCTGTTGACTTTTTTGATTAAATTTTTATGTAGCAAGACTACATTTTCTTTGTTAAATCAGATATATTATCAAGGGAGACAGGCCACTCATACATATATTAATGGAAGAAATCTTGTATGATGCTGTAGTCTTGCCTTACAATTAAAAGAGCCCATCATCAGTCCTCATATTTAAAATGCATACAGAATTCATATTATCTGGATCATACGTCTGAAATTCAGATGGTGTGATTTGAGCTACAGAAGCACAATTAATGATCCCAGCTAACAATTTTAGGTGGCAAGTACTTTCTCTAATATTTCCATTATTTATTTGTTTAGTTATTCCATTATTTATATTTAACAAAATGTACAAAATGCTATTTTAAAAGTTCTAGGAATGTTGTCCAGTATTTTAGAAGTTCTATTAACATTACTGCTTGGTTAGAAGACCAACATTATTAGTTTAAACATTATTGAAACATTTTTATTTTGTAACATTGCACAAGAAACTTAAGAATAACGTTTTTGATGTTTAAGATATATAACATTAAAAAATGATCTACTAATTGCACAAATGGTTTTGACAACTTTGAGAGAACCTTTAGAGATTGTTAACCAAAGTTCTGAGAATGTTCACTGTTAGCTGGGATATTATTACTGTCAAGTCCCGATTCCTGATTTGAAATCTGTAATTGCAATGTAATCTTGACTGTCAGTCTTTCCCTCTTTAAGCAGACCGACTTCTGTTCAATGGTTGGTTAAGGCAATCTTAATCTATGCAGAATGTGTTAGTATAAATATAAAGAGAGTGAGAGAAAAGTGACAAAATATATCACATTTGTCATGTTACAACAATGCTTATATTGTCCTTTAGTGGATGTTAATATCCAAGCCTCATTGACACACTAGAGGCAATCATTAGTGTGCACTTCTCATCCACAGCATATGCCAACAACATGGAGTCAAATGACACTTGATAAGGTTTACTCCACTCTGAGGCAAAACAAACTTATCTTCTGAAACAAGCTGTCAGATAGCAAAGATTGAGATAAATGTATATGGAGTGAAAGCAGTGGTGTTGCGGGACATATCTGAGGTTAGAAGCACTTCTTATTTCACCAGGATGAAATTATTTTGCCAATGGCAATTTTATGCTTCTGTGAGTTTCTAATTCCCTCGGGCTCATGCTAAATTTCTCAGCTGTAGCATCCATCTCTCCCCTCCTGTGTCATTTTTTTATGCCCACCAACCCCCCGCTCTGATTCTGCTTTATATACACCTGGATGAAATAAGTTGTCTGTTCTTCCATCTTTCACTTGTTTCTGTATCTCTGTCACACGCTGTGCACAATTAATGGTCAGCAATCCCTTTCTCAGGCATCAACATGGATGGGATCCAGGCTGGAGGTGCACATATGTGAGGTACTTAGGAAAAATGCTGACTGTTGAGATGAACAGAGCCCTGTGGAGCACATCTGTGCTTTCTGCTCCCCAACATCCAACAATGCAGAAATGAATCTGTGTATGCTGAGCGTAAAATGGAGCAGTAGAACAGCATGTAGTCTGGAGCTGTTTTGGTCACAGTGTTTGTGCAGCATGTTATCTTGTGAATTGTCTGTTAAAATGTACAGGTGCAACTTCACCAAGGGGAAAGTCTGTTGAAATGTATGTACAAAAAGTATCTGCTGACAATATGTTTTGTATGCCAGGCCTGTTCAACTGGTGGTCCATGAACCACAATTGAAAAGCCATTGGAAATTTTCAGTGGCTCATCCCTTATAAAAATTAACCATGGTTTTATTATAGTAAGAGTGAAGTAACCTATAACCACAGTTTTACTACAAATACAATGGTTAAACTATGGTTACTGTAGTAAAAAATGTTAATTTGGGCTTACCATGATTTAACTACAGTACCCATGTTTTTTAGTGTAGTAACTGTAGTCAAACTATGGTTTATTTTTGTAAGGGATTTGTGGTTGCCAGGTTTTTATTTAATATTACTTTATTGTTTGGTTTGTCAGTGAGACTTTAATGCCCATCCAGCTCTGTGTAGATTTTTTTTTTATTTGGCCCAATTGTTGAATAGTCATGTTTGATGTAGACAAGCTTTAAAAAAATTTCCCAAATGAAAAGTACAAATGATTATATTTTAAATTAGAACATAAGGAGTATGTGCTGGAACCCAGCTAACAATTTTAAGAACATTATTTATACATTTTAATGTTCTGACATGTTCCCCGTTAGCTAAAACAGCCCCCCAAACACACAGCGCAAACACTGAAATAATTTTAATTCCACCACACAGATTCTGATCAATAAGACAAATAGGGACAATTTGATGATAAAGATTGAACTAGCCAAGAACTTCATGGGCCTATTTATAACCCTTGCTGTGTCCATTGGAATAATGATTCTTTGCACAGGCCTGGCATTCCTGTCGGCTAAAATCCATATGTCTTTTAATGTCATGTAAACCAGACTCAATGAAGACACTAAATGGCCCAGCATTTTGTTTTTTGAATTATCCTTGAAAGATATTTTTCTTTTTTCACTCTTCCTAAAATTCCACTACTCCAAATATCTGAGGATTTTACATACATCTAGTGCATTTTACATTGAATTGGTAATTTCAGTATTATAAAATATGGATTAATTCATTTACATCCACTGTGCACATTTTCCTGTTATTTGAAGCAGAATGACTATTGTACATCGATATTCCATGCATTACAATAACCAGAAGAAAAACATTTTAGAAGATTGGTGCTATATAAATATTTCACTTATAGTTGACTTAATTGAGTTTTCAGTGAAGACTAAGCACATAGAAATGACTAAATTAAATGCACTGTTCCTCTCTCTGTACTCCTATGAGAAACTAAATGCAGAAAATTAAATTATGTTTTGTTGGTTTTGTCTTTATTTCCATAATGTGGGATTTAATGTAATTGCTACACTAAGAGTCGGATTTATATTTACATTTATCATTTGAAATTCAGATGGGTGCCTTTGGAAAGTTGCTGACATAAATGAAATCCATGAACCTGCTACACAAGGCTGTTTCACTTCATTTAATTAGAGAGAGACGATCACATGTGTAAAAAGACACATAGTGACTCTTCAAAGAGCCTGTGGAAAATGAAATGTAAAGGTCAAAACCAGCCAACCAGTTTTTGCTTTGCAGATATTTAGCACTCAATGAGCATTTTAAATGAGGTATGCATACAGTACCTTTCTTACAGTTCCTTTGGTTAAAAGAAACCATTAACAAAATTAACAAAATGGAAAACGGAAGATTAAAAGCAATAACTCTGTTGACATTGCAGATAAGAAAGGTATAACATTTAATGTACATTTTACATAAATAGAACAAATTGCATTTTATGAAACCTTGTAAACTCCATAATTAACAATTACACTCTAAATACAAAAGGTAAAGCAAATGCATGCTCTAGAATTTAAATCTCTTTATTTCAGATGTACTTCTTCACTTGTACACGGCATGCTTAATAAGTACCACATTTATGAATGACTAACACAACTAAAGTGAAAACTGCTTCTGTTAATATAGAACCATTATATTCATATATATGTATATTATTCACAGTAAGAATGCATCTATAAGGTACAGCATACGGTATACGTATGGAATGAAAAAAAACACTTTTTTTTCTTTTTTTGGTAAGACTCTCTTTGATCCACAAAGACAAAAAAACAGTCAACAGTGTGGTTGTATAAAAAGTTCTGACAAGAGTTTCTAGGGTGTTTTTTTTGTTTTGTTTTGGCTCTGAGTATCATCCAAAAGTTCAAAGTAACTTTGGCAAGTAGCTTACACCACTGATCAAATCACACAATTACTCCTGTTACAGCGTGTAAGTCTGTAGTGTTTCTCACAAATGAATCACTACATCCTTCTGCAGTTCAAAAAGGCAACTGCACACTACTTTTAAAGCACACATTGCACACTCACAGTTGTTTGCCAAGGATCTGTGTGAGTATACATAACAGTCATAAAAAATAGCTCCGATTGTTTAGAGTTTAATAATATTGAAGATTTACACTTACATTTTAAAAAAAAAATTAAAGAATTTATGAAGTTTAAGCAAGTTAGAGAAAACGCTAAGAAAGATGAATTGTAAATAAACCTAATGTTTTTTCATAAATAGTGAATGTTTTTCATTATATCTAAAGTGAACTTTGTTGTATTTTTCTCCATTGGTGTGTCATTTTCCCCAAAGTTGTTTTTCTCCTAAACAGTGCCGTCATTTAACAGGTTCTTTTATTTACATAAAGCATCTCAGTGTTGCATCTCATAGCACTTTGTTGACATATTGTCACTTCTGCTGTCACATCTCATACTGCTCCAAGTCTCAGAGCTAGAATGGGTGGCACATACGTTACAGGGATGCCAAGTGCATTCTTAATAGTGTATGAACACTGATGTATCAGAGCAAAGCCTTTTCCAGAACAGATCATTAGACCCCCATTAGATTAAACAACTTACATTGGATTCTGTCTCTTTTCTTACATCTTAGGTTTCACTGATACCTAGCAACAGAATCTCAGTTCATTCAAAGAAACAGGAAATTAGATTTTTTAGTTGACATTTTGAAACAACCAACAAATGTAACTAGGTTGCATCATTCCATATATGTAGGTCTGTAGGTTGAGAAGAACCCTTTCATCTGGCAATCCATTAGAATTTTATTCCAAGAATTGTACTAAAGTTCTCTGCAATAGTGAGACAAGAGGTCCTAGTTGCCCACAAAATTCCCTCATGGCGTGATTATGTCTTCTAAAACATCAGATTCAAAACAGAGGCTTTTCCAGCATTAAAGCAGCCCGGCGAGACAACGTCCTGTCACATCTCCAAAGCAAAACATTTTTTTTTCTTGGTTGCACTAGTTTGGTTTCTCTCCTCAATGCAACTTGTCATGTATTGGCTCATTTATTTCCTTGAATGAGTTTAGACGACTGCCTTTAGTTTAATTGGCGAGTAGCGTAGACAACACTGTTGCCATGTGCCTGATTCTCCCCAGTGTCTCCCAAGTTCTCATCTCAAACAGTTGATCTAAAGCATCCTGCTTGAGCCATGCTGCTCAGTCTTGTTTAGTTCAAAACATCGCTTTGAGGTGCCAATTTAGCTGAATTGTTAATATCAATGTATTAATCTTTCCAAGCGAGAGGGCCCGATTTTAATCACAAATGGAGTCCTGTGGCATTGTGAGATGTAATCAAGGCTCACCTCTGAAGTAATCATAGGGTGCTGTCTGACACTGAGTGAACACATCTCTAACATTGCGGTGGGTAAATGTGCAGAGAGTTCGATGAGCGCTATTTCGGTCCTGCACATAGAATCATTTAAAGCAGAACGCATGAGAAGTCTAGGTAGTTAATTGTTTCTGTGCTTTGCCCTTTGACATGTTCTCTCAGGTTTAATTAGTTTAGAGTATACTTTTCAATCAGTCCCTGCCTCTCAGCAGAGAGTCTGTTATAAAGGTTTCCTTTTCTTTCAGTTTTTTTTTATAAGCTCACAATTTTCTGATTAAAGTATTAAAGTCTTTCTGCCTAATTAAAAAGATGTGCTGGTGTGTTTGGACAGATGTGTTTGGACAGATCTGGCACAGCTCTCTTCCACTTGTTCTGGTCTCTTTATGTTTCCTGAGTGCAAGAGACCAATCAGCCAAAGGTCTTTTGTTAACCCACACACAAAAAAACATGTGCAGAAACATTAATATTGTCCAGACATGCAGCTTAATTTGCCCCATTTACATCAAAATATAGCAATCCACAAGGATTTGAGTTTGTCTTTGATGGTTGAGTTTAAAAAACGAGCCGACTTTCTAATGTTCTGAGATGTCTGCAGTAAGCAAATGACTAATTCATCTTTATGCAGCGCAAGATTGTAAACATTCCAGCAATTTATTAGCTTGTTTATTATCATCATCATTTCGGTCCAGTGCAGTTTGTTCTTGTATTTTCTGAGCAAGTGCTTTGTGTAATCACAAATAAATAAATAACAAAGCCTAACAAAGCAAAAACATTTCTCTCTAACCTTTCTAAGGCAATTTAAGGCAAACCATATTTCAATCTTTTATTTTTTTAAATAAGCTCAGCTTGTTTACCTTTATATTGCTTGTTGTGTTCATTTATTTATATATTATGCAGTCTGGAATGGCTGATTCTGATTGGTCATTTACAGCATTCTGTGGTCAAATACTTTTTTATTATGATCACTAAATCGTATTTGTGTATAACTAAACTGCAACTGTATCATTGACCACAGTGCCCAGAAGCCGATTTAATAATTAGAACTCACAGCAATATATTACCTATTTAGTTAATGCCATGTAATAACGGTGTGTGATAATGTTATTTACCTCGTTTCCTTGTTTTCCTTGTATAAACCAGAGTAATTGGCCAGCTGACTGTTCATTATGTTTTATTTAGCATATATAATATATATACCCCTAGATCTGGTACGTACCTTGTCTCCGAAGTGCATGTTTGATTACTATGGTAATTTACAAATGCAGTTTCATACTATGGAGAAGAGGATTCTGGTAAAAACTAACTGGGCTCTGGCTCAAAAAAGGCATCTAGTGCTTAATTCTTGGCATTTGGTCAATACCTAATTTGATCAACTGTGGTTGGTTTTGGGCATGTTGTAGGCTCAGTTTTTGTCTGCAACTTGGTTGACACTAGGCTCACCCAACTTCTGCACAGGCAGAAAAGTGAAATGGGTTGTGGTTGAATGTGCACACTCTTATCATTAACTGTGGCTGAGCTCTGGAAGTGTGTTAGGTGCTGTGGTGAAGAGCCTCTGACCAGAACTCATTGATTTTCTGTGTACAGCACTTGCAAAAGAGATTCTGCTTTCTATCTGATTCTCTGCAGGAGCACTAGCACTGAAGTGCTTTCATATTTTTCTACTGCTGTATAATTCATCAGCTTGACATTTCTCTCTATCCGATGCTGGGTTGTTGATGTTAATGGCTGTTTAGTCAGAGGACTGACCACAGCCCTGAGCACTTCACGTAATGTGTTGTTCACATCAAGTTTGCGAAGTAACTTTTATTCTTGCAATTTAGGCATATAACACACACACACACACACACACACACACACACACTTATCTTTCTAAATGAGGATGTTCCGTTTACTTCTGTTTTTATACTTAGCTAGTAACAACCTACACTCTAACCCTAAGTAAAATAAAAAAAATGCATTATTACAATTAAAATGTTTATTTAGGCCTACTCTAATATTATATTTCAATATTTGCAACCCAAGTACATATCCGGAATATTTCAGTACATTGCGGTGATAAATGTAACTTGATTTTATTTCCTATAGGCTGTTTAGTTGTTTGTTTTCTACCATCAATGTCTGTCCTCATTTTGTCACGTCCATCTGATTGTCATCAGGACTGCTTTAATTAGCATTGTCAAAGCATCAAACCTATCTGCATTTTAGATGAATATGCATGAATCCATCATTGCCTTTGGACCTGTTAATTCTAATTCATCATTTTAAATTATCATTCAATCTTGACCTGAATAAATGTCCAGGATCCATCAAGCATACCTGTCAAAACTATTTTATGAAATATGTTAAAAATATAAGGGACATGCTTTCATAATTTATTTGAATACAAACCAGTGCACTTGAAAGGTGGCTGAGTCACATCCAAGGTCTCCTAAATCAAAACTCATGTCTGTGGGAGGATAAAGAACATAAAGAGAAAGCTGCTTCAGTCCAAGAATGATATAAACAGAGAAGAATTATGGAACACATTTTTTTTTCTGCCTGGAACTCAAATGAAAAAAATCACTGCCAATATGTAACTCATTTTAGAAACATTCCAAACAGATCAGAATAAGCAGACAATTATTTTAGTATGTCTTGGATTAGAATAGCAGAAAACCTGTTTTGTTAGTAGTGCAAAGTTCATTCTGAATCTGATCCACGTAGCAGTGAGTAGATACTTCGTCGTAAATTAGGCCAGTCAGGTGAGGACATTTTGTGTTATAGCTTTTGGTAAAATGTCAACACAACAAACCTATACTAGAATACATTCAAGCAAGAGGTACAAAATTTAGGGGTTATCACATTTCATATGACAAGTCACATGTTTAAGAAAAGTTTTAAATTTAAAACTTAAAATGTTTAATAGTTTTTATTTGCAGAATGACTAAAACCCGGAAGCTTTGTGACAAAAAAAACAAATGTTGACAATAAACTTTTTTCACAATGTCGGAAATTAACTTGATGTCAAGTGACATGGCTCTGCACATAGTACAAAGACATTTGCTGTAGGATCGGTAAATAAATCCTCTATGACACTATCAAAAGTTTGAAAGTTGTCAACAATATTAATATGTGTGACAGGGTGGTCATATGGTGTCTGTGTATTTCCACTGCTCCAGTGATCTGTGGCAGAGGCAGAGTAATGGCCTGTTCCAAATCGCTTGACTTCTATAAAGATGTCCTTTTAATGGGGACATATGCCATTTTCCAATTTATTACCTAGTCGGCACAGAAAATGCCAAGGATGAATATGCAGAAAGTACATCTGAAGTCATACAGTATTACCCACTTAAATTAAATGATTTTTAATTGACCGGCCTGGTCCACATGAGTAGAACAGAAAATAGAGCAGAACTGAGTATTGAGAATGGGGACAGCTTTAGCTTTTGTCTAACAGGAGATGCGTTGTGCTTGTATTGTTTTCTGGAACACAAACATTGTTTCCTAGCAATGCGAGATTTTTTACACCTATCTTTTTCTTATTGGTTACTTCTCATTTAGAAGATGTGATTAACTTAGTGTCAGTGAGTGAGTGTACGTGGCATAGCTTGAGGTTAAGTGCCATGCTAAGGGGTAAAATAGTTAAGGCCACTAACGACTTCCACACTGACTATTAGGTAATACTTTAAATTAATTAGAAATTAAAACACATGCTCCATTTGTTTTCTAGTAAATGCTTAATGCTTATGTATTTTCTTTTTCATTCTGGTAAGCCAGTGTTGTCTAAAGTTATCTGTGGACATTGAACTACAGCAACACGTCAATGACTTTAAGTTACTGATTTTGATATTATAATGTTAACCTCGAGCAAATCAAAAACAATCAAAACTTAACAAACAAACAAATAAAATGCGTACATAAGTAATCATGCGTGGATGCATGTTTCTCTTAGTTGTTTTTAGTTTTAGTGTGGCAAATGATAAATCCACTCCAGCATAATAATTGACAAGATCACAAGCTTTTGTTATTCATGAAAAAGCCTCTAATATCAGATAGGATTGAGCATAAATTCAAATATTTCAAAGGGAGAGGGGAAAGGGGGAGAGGATTATGGCACATAAGCCTCCACTTTGTTGGAAAACACTGTAGGGGACAGATAATTAAAACTCTATCAGCATCTCTCACAAAGGATTTCAGTCTGACAGTAAAGCAACATTATTTATATGAGATGTAAATCAGGATATGGAAAAGTACCTGGTGACAGTCATAAAGAGATGAGCCACTGGCAGCAAGTAAAGGGATAAGAAAGTAAAAGAAACACTGTACATTTTGGTCGAGCTTAATACAGTTATGCACAATATTTTTCACCCTTAAAAGCTTTAACTCATTTGTTTTATGTCTAATGGGAGAAACCTTTACATAAAAAACTGAAAAAGACCTCATTTATAGAGCCTTCTAAAATGCCCTGCATGACCTGTGGACCTGCATGTGCTTAAGGAAGTTACAGCCACAAGTATTTATAAAAATATATTTCACAAAGTAGGAAACAATACATGGATATCTTAGATTACAATACAGAGAGTAGCTAATTAAACATACAAGTGTATGAGCATTAAAGCACAGTAGAAAATATGATTTGCATGAAAGACTATTTTATATATATCATCCATCCAAGAGAATTGCCATATACTGTATCAGAACAAACACAGTATGCACGTAGCTTCAGTGCTGTCTAGTTCCCCATGTGCGATAGCTAACGTGCAACGACAAACCTTCACTTGAAAGAAAAGCTAAGAGAATCAGCAACGACTCTATGTACATCTTTTATTTTTTTGTTTAGATTTGTTTTTTCTATTTTTTTTTTACTCTAATATCATACAGTGCAGCACATTACGCATGTCTGTATCTGTATTTCTTTACTCAATGGAATTTGCTATAACCAGTTTTTGCTTTTAAAATGGCAGGGGTAAAATATAAACATGAACTAAATGCTCCCAGCTATTGTGCTTAAAATGATCACTGGTTTTACTGTATACAGCATGTGAATATATACACACACAGTGTCAATAAAATATTGACTGATCTTCTCTGATTTTCACAGTTCTGTATAGTTAATGAATCGCTGTATTTTAAATGTATTTAATCTGTGTGAATTTCAGTACAGAAAATCAGTATCAGCTTTTAAAAAACAGCGTCACAATAGGTGCAGCAGAATGAAACAAATCTAAAGAGAAAAAACTTTAAATTAAAGTTGATAATAAAAAATATACTAAAATAAATAAATAAATACAAATATACTCATACCTGCAGCACAAAACAGACAACTGGCGATGAATATTTATATATTTATATAAAACATACATTAATGAAGAAACACCATCAATGTTCCAAAAAACATTAGAATACAACAGTATTTAATGCTTGCTTTTGTAAAACGAAGGCCTCATTGTTTTCACAATTCTCTTGTTGTCCTCAGCTCAGTCTCACACAGTCTCGTAATCTTTCAGTCTCATAAAGTGTGTGAACCACACTTAAAGCATGTGAATACAAAGGGTTGTATAAAGCAAGCCGTGAGGCTTATCCAGTTTACTCCATAAATCCGGCCACGTAGTATCAAAGGGTCAAATGTTATGTCAGCAGGCAGATCCTAAAGCCAGTCTGGTTTATTTTCATTGAGCTCGCGTTTAGTTAAATCACACATACATTCATTAGTAATGTAGACCATATATTGCTATTTAGTTTACCTTCTTTTTTTAAGTTCCAGTTATCTGATTGGCTGAATGACTGCAGGAGATCTGTGTTTGCTGGGGAGTGGTGTCATTCTGAGGCCTCTGCAGCTCTTCTCTCCTGAGCAGCCAGACTTGGCTACAATGTGTCCAAAAGTCCCTTTTCCATCCAGTCTTTTCAAGCGACTACCAAGAATCAAGGTACTGATGCCTCTGGTGGTCACAGTGTATAACAAATACCCAAAATACTGCTAGACACTCAATGACAGTAATCTAAACTCACACTCCACAAGATTCATTGACCTCCTACTATAAACACTGTTAAGTTCTGACATTACGATGTACTCTGAAGTGATAGATGACTAATGCTATTAGGTCTCTCTAAGAATTTTAAAAAAGATGCCCCCCCTTTAAACAGCAGTGTCTAACATCTTGTAATCCCCGTAGCATAATACACAAGTAATGTGGACGAAAGCAAAAAGTCCGTGGTGCTTGGAGGTCAAGTCTCTTTGTCGCTCTCACCTACGGAATAGAGCTCGCCCAGTCTCCTGAAGCGTGGCCCCCACTCTCGAAGGTAGTCATAGTTCTGGTCAGAGTCTGAGGACGCTGTTTCAAGGGAACTCAGAGAGCCTGCGATGGAGCCCCTGCCCTCGTAGCCGTAGATCTGGATGGAGTCGTACGGTGGAGCTGTGGGGTCATTGTCTGCTTCATGAAGCCGTACGTTGATGAATTCATCTACATCTACTCCATTTGGACCGGAGTGCTGACCCTGCCTGGGCATGAACTGCAGGTCAGGCTTGATGTCCTTCCTGGGCAGGTAGCCGTTGATACCATCTGGGTTCTGCAGCGTGGCAATGTCAAAGGCCTCTGTGTCCTCCTCTCCACCGCCCTCGTCATCGTAACGAATGATGTTCTCCCTCACATCCTCATCATCTTTGATGATCAGAGGCTCGTTCTTGTGCCTCCTCAGTGTCACAAACAAGACCACAATAACTGTAAAGCAGAAATGCATTTACTTATAATCAGTTTTACTTTGTAATCTTTCAGTTCTTATGAGATAAATATCGTTTATGTGTCTTTCATGGATAATTTAACAAAACACTCTTTCATTTTACATTTCACATGCAAATCACAAACTGGAATTTGTATGAATAAATTAGTGAGGCAGTTAAAATGACCTACCCAGTAATAGTATTATACAAGCTAGAATAGCAATCAGGGCTCCCATGCTGAGACCAATGGGTAGAACAAAGGCCTCAACATTACAAGACTGCACAATCCCTTCCCGACTGCAGCCACACACTCGGATAGTCAAAGTGTTTGTGCTACTCAATGGAGGTTCTCCGTCGTCAGTCACAACGATGGGCAGGAGGTACGTCTCCTGTTTCTGTCGCCGAAAGGAATCGTGTTTGGCAAGAACACTGATTGAGTTGTCTGGGGAGAGATAAAGTTTGGCTGTGATTGTATAAAACCAGTACAATTCATGTAAGTAAATGTAAGGCTAAGAATACATTTTTTATTGTCCAATTGAATACAGTTCAGTGTCTATCATACCAATAAATAATTGTGCAAATATTCACCAATTAAATGTGAATAAGCTTAATCTCTGCTGTCAATCTCTTCGAGACGGTTTAGCTAGGTGGACAGGTATCGAGAAAGTGTCAGGGAGCCAGAAACCTCAGTATTGAACCCTCCATTTATAGCTCCTTTCAGAATGTGTAATTTCATTATCTGCCCCCTCATACCCCAAAGTAAATTTCTTACTTTTCAGCTCTTTCAAAAATCCCCTTTAGTTCATACACTGAAAAATGTCCCTTTAAAAGCTTCCACTTTCTGTTATATTCTCTTCATTTTATTCCGAGTTACAGCAAATAGAATCAGCTATTGAGTGAAGGTTTAGATAATACTTCAGACAACAGAATAACTGAGTTATGGAAAAAGCTTTTTTTATCATTTAATAGAGTCTTGGGAGCAACAACGGAAATGTTAATGTATGTATGTATTTATTTATTGCCTTCATGAAGGTGAACAACAGGAAGTTCATAATTTAAAACTATGAAATGAAAGGACATCACTGAGCTCACTGGAACAAATATTGGTAAACTGAATAAGGTCGGACTTTAATTTCCGCTCATAAACATGCTAATGAAAAATGTAAATACGGCTTTCTTTTTGTTTCCCTGAGATCACAAAGCAATTATCTGCAAATGCTGTGAGCTGATTTATCAATGTAATTAAATTCCTTTTCTCATGTTGGTGTCATTATGTGTGAAGAACATTGTCCAATGAACTAATGTGTCTTATTTAACCAAAGATTGCTTGCTAATGTGCAGTGTTCATAGTTTGGTGATCTGACTATGTTTTTAAATGCCTACACACAGGTATGGTCGAACAATGCTCTATGTTTGAATGCAATAAAGTACATCTGTCAAAATATATATTAACATCTTTCATCCTTGTCACTGTATAGGAAAGCGTATACTCAGCTTATCGAAAACAATGAATTTATACCCCAAGGTGTACTAAAGCATGCTGCTAAATCCTACTTTGTTTTGTTTTTAACAACTTTTTGATGAGCTCCTGTCAATTTGTGTAGATGACACTCATAGCAGATGTCTCTATATATAAAGACAACAGACTGAGTTAGATTTCTGCAGCTGCCCTCTTTACTGAATCTCAGTCACATTTCCCTGTTCTTCAGTATAATACGACACTCTTTCCTATTTTCATCCCATCAAATGTCAGCCTATCAAATCAATATCAAACTAAAAGCAGCTATAAAATAACAGATTCTATATTTGTCAAATTGCTTCAAGCTGAGAGGAAGCAATTTGGCGAATCAGTTTTTTCGCCCACAGTATCGATTGTTTTTAGTTTAAAAGTGAATCATTGTAACAATAGACATTTTATTAATATTAATGATACATGATATCCAGTATGTTATTTAAATGAATGCATTTTTGTTTTGGTGTTGATGAACCTAACCCTCATGACAGGACTGTGGAGTTCATAAGACACAAAAAGGTTGGGAAACACTTCTGTAAAGTATCGGGGGTTTTGACAGTATATGGGAGCTATTATGTTGTTCCATCTTTTTTTTAGGGCAAAATGGCCTGAAGCATAACTCATCTCTTTTAGGTCAAGATAACTGAGGTGGACCTGGCAGTTCTCGGCTCACCTTCACATCACCAGCCACTGCAATTACAGTTATCATCACAAACAAACCTCCTCAGCTTTTCTCCAGAGGTTCAGACATTTTAAAGAAACCTGCTTAAACACCCACAGAACAAGCACTGTACAATACAGCACAGCCTGTCTCTCTGATATGTGTCCGTGTGCAAGCACATGTGTGTGTATATAAAAAACTTTATATATATATATATATATATATATATATATATATAGAAGAGTTTCTTAGGATTTGTCTGTATTGTGATTAATCAGCACACTAACAATGTACAACATGTACTCTAGAACACAGTCCTCGACTCAACCAAGAACACTCCACATTTTGTATGTCTCCCACACTTGGTTCAGTTCATGGAGATCTCTGCTAACGAGTTGATGATTTGAATCAGGTGAGTTAAATAAGGGAGACATAAGTAAAGTGCAGGACCCCAGGACCAGAGTTGAGAGCCTCTGCTCTAGAAGAATTATACACATGAGTGAATGCATACTGTGATTAAATGCTATAGGATAAACCACAGTATTGGTGATGCTGTCAAACCCCGGCAAGTTTTGAGGCCAAGCGTGTTCAAACACACATGGAGACACACATACAAGCAAAGCAGAAAAGATGAGAAAGAGGCCTCTGTGCAGCAGACGCCTCAGGCTGTGCATCAAAGCTACATGTCCTTACAGAGCTTTCTCCTGTCTGTGTGATGGAGTGGCCATCTTTAACCTGAACTCACTCAGGCTGACCAACAATACATGCTGCCTTTCAAGATACCTCAGATTGTCACTAATGACATTCCGCCTGTCTGCTTCATCTTACAATTCTCAAGGTCTGTCTTTGTCTGAACGGTCCATTGTTCAGCAGTTTTCCTTTCGCTATTGTTTCATCTTTCTTTTCTAGTTTTCTCCTTGAAAGCTTTCTCATTTTTTAAATATCAATCTTCTCTGTGGACTTTTTGTTCTCTGTAATATTAGTCACAAAAGAGTATGTTTTGTTATAATGCAGCTATCAGTTTTGTCCGTGTTAACTTTGACCATAGCATCAAAACAATTTGAACAATAATAAGGTTGCTCGTAGCTAAGATCACATCAAAGTAAAAGTAAAGTTCAAGACATTTTTGTGTATAATTTATTATTATTATTATTATTAATAATAACACTTCTAATAATTAATAATAATAATAATAATACTTCTAATTCAGTAAGATGTAAATATAATAACCAGTTCCTGCTTGAACAATTACGTATTAAAATAAATTATATTAGTTTCTTAATATAATATAATATAATATAATATAATATAATATAATATAATATAATATAATATAATATAATATAATATAATATAATATAATATAGTAACCTTCTTACATTTCTATAGTTCTTTTCTGGCAGTTCACTCTATGAACTTTACAGATAGTGGAGAATCCACAACATCCTTTACTCACCCTCGCTTACTTTTATATTAACTCAACACATGTCTGTCCCTTGGAAGGCAGACTTCTTTTGATGTAATGTCTGATCTGTCTGGTTCAAAAATATCACGTTTCCTCCTTTTGGTGAGCAGCCAAACAACAGCTCCTTCAACGGTCATCCATAAGACCACATGCCAAATGGAACGAGATCAATACACTTCTCCCTAAAGTCTTCGAAAGCATAGTGCAATACTTGGTTGTGCAGCAAGAACAGCAGGGACACAGGCTGGAGATGAAGGTTGAGTAGGGTATACAATAAAACAAAACAGAAAATAAGTGTATTTAGCAAACAAATTTAGAACCATCTGCTGCACAGTCTCAGCCTTGAGTAAGTCACCCTACATTGAGTTAGCGTCACTAAGCCTCCCTAGAAGTGGCTCGGATTCTGTTCATTTGCTTTCTTTCACAATGCACTGGGGAGTAAAAAATAGCTGATGTCCAGACAATTGTGCATCTGTTAACTTTTGGGTACACTAATTCCGCCAGATTTCCCATTTAAACGCACGAAAATGCCTCCGAACTGCGTTTGACACAAAATGTTTCATGCTTGCAGATGTCTCGCTTGTTCTGTTTCTCCCTGCTCTCTTATGGTCATATGTTCATCTTACCTAAATTGTTTTTGATGGTGAAGTTGGGATTGTTGAGCATCTCCAGGCGGTAGTGGAACGTGTGTCCCTGGGAAGGATTGTCTCTGTCCACAGCGCTGATGGTTTGAATCACCTGTGTATACAGACATGCAGAGATGGGCTGGTGGACACTTAAAGGGCTAAGCCATCCATTACTCTACTTTTGACATCATATGGGGCCATACAGTGACAGCAGCCAACACAGGATGAAAAATCTTTCCCATACACTCATAAAAGTAGAGACCCTAAGCTACGGGGTGCTGTCATTGGCGGCCCACTTTTCTGTGCCAAGTCCATCTATATATCTGCCATCCCTCTTCAGGACAGGTTCTTTCTCTTCTTGATTAACTGCTTTTGTAAAAGCAGGACCCTGCCATCCTGATCATTCTTCTGCCCATATGGATGGAGAACGTTCTCATGATGGTGACTGTGTTAGAAGGTGGAGGATGAGGAAGTACATACTAACACTGTTAGTCACAGGCGCCGCATGCCGACTAGAGCTTTACTGGCTCTGACCGGCTCTGAATGGATCTGATTGTTTTTATTTTCTGCAGAGAAAGAAGCTAAAAAAAGGCCACCCTGATGACTCCCACCTTTCTCCCTGTCTGTCTGAAATCAATAGGCTATAATTTACTGTGGCTGATCGTTACAGAGGAGGTGTGAGAGGGAGATGCTACTGGCAGGGCTGATTGATGCTCTCTTACCTGTCCAGGTTTGCCATTCTCACAAAGGAAGGCTTCATACTCAGTGGCAAACTCGGGGGCATTGTCATTTATGTCCAGCACTTTGATTGCGACTATGACTCTGGAAATCTGGCTGTGGTTTCCTAATGTGAAAAAAGACAAGTTAATAAAGCACTAAAACAGAAGTGGCCAAATATAGAAGTGAGCAGTTGCAAATCCCAGGTAAATACAATGACCCACTTAGTTTTGCCTTCTCTTTCTGCCCCATGCCCATTTCTCTCTCTCTCTCTCTCTCTCTCTCATCCTCTGGGTTGATGGAGAGACAGATGAGACGCAGCATCCGCCTGAGCTTTAGACGTTATCAAGTATGCAAAACAGGATTACGGTGAAGAAAAAAACATTCAGAGTGCTTTTGAAATTCCCTGTACAGGTGCATGTTTAATACATGAAGGTTAAAAAAATTAATATTAATAAAATGGTGGCAGCTGAAGTCTAGAAGACAATAAAGGGCGATTTAATTAGATTAACTTTTCATTGAAATTATTCATTGGCAGTAATTTACAGTCCCTTTTGAGGACCCCTGTAAATGATTGTATTTAATTAGGGTTGCAACCACTGACTTTTAAAGCAATTATCTATTCGCTTGGCTTTAGCACATGACATGGTACCTTAACAGTGCTTACAGGTAATTCCAGGGCATGCTAGTGTATGTATTACACACAGCAAACAGTATTTAAATTGCATACCTCCTATCAATTAATTGCTGTCCGTAATCCCTCAAATATTTGAAAGTGCTTGCTTAAAAAATGTACATGCAAGTCATTCAGACTCAACTTATATAACTTAATTTTTTTAATTACTTAAAGGTAGGGTAGGCATGCTTTAAAGGTATGGTAGCCAATTTCGGAGACCGTAGCAATAGCATCTTAGCTGTGAAAGCCTTTTCAAAGCCACGCCACCTTTAAAGCAACACCTAGTGCATGGAGGTTTGCAAATACATAGTTCGACAGGAAAGTATGACATCCTATCATTGCATTTGGACTGAATGCAATGATTGGACAAGCATTTTATGCTGCTGCGCCTTCCACAAAAGATATATATTTGTAAATATATTTATACCACTTCTCTTAGTGATTGTTATCAGGACGTGAAGAGACCTTCGCCCAGCATAACAAAAAAATGTTTCTGGAAAAGATTGCCTACCCTGCCTTTAATTTGTACAGCAACATATTTCAGTTCAAATTATCTTTATTTTCACTAGAGGCATCAGCTCTGAATTTTGCCCAATAAAATCCAGATTAGATCAAAACTGCTGAGAAAGATTAACATTTTACATGCTTAACTTAAGGCACAATGTTGCTCTGTGCCGAGCCCTTAATAATTCAGCACTCTCTACTCTTTGAGCTCAAAGACATCTTATGTTAATTGTATACGACAATGCCAGTGATTTTTTCATTTTTCTCCTCTGGGGAAAATTTTTTGGCTCCCACATCCGAATAATGTAGCTGTACATGCCAATCAAAATGAATCTGCTGGTTTATGGATAGCTGGTGCAGTATTTATTTCTGGTCCACAGCTTCTGTTTAATAAGTTCTTTATCCAGTCAACAGATGTTCTTTTATCTATTATGTACAGCAAACAGCTCTGCCGTGAGTAAAAATTACTCATTAGATGTCCACAAATTGACTGCTGAGCTATTTAATTCGGTAAAAATCTCTGTGTCTTCAGTTTTTGAGGTAAAACTTTACCACCTCAAAATCCATTGACAGTAAAATTAAAACCTGGGGTGTAAAATGAAGCTTTCGTCTCGCTACGCATCATTTGAAGTGTGTATCTTAGTGCCTTTCAAAATGCTGAATATACATAGCAACAGTTGTTACTTCATTGTAAATTCTATTATGTAATTAAAGTGATAGCAATTGTGATTGGGCTGGAGAGCCTCTATACAGCTTTTTAATGATCTCTTTGCATTTTACTGTAATAATCTATTCAAAGTTGTTATACAGTAATTCTGAACCAGATAATGAAAAAAGGAGAAGCTGATACTTACTGACTTCAGTGGCTGTCACTGTGATATTGTGCCACATATCCGTCTCTCTATCCAGAGGTTTAGCTAACGTGATCTTCCCGTCATCAACATTAATGTTAAACTGCCTCTCCAAATCTGTGTGTCTGTCAATAAAATACCTGCAGAGGGAAAACAGAGAAAACAAGAAACATCCCTCAGCACAGCAATTCACAAATTATTTCAGTTCAGTATTTCATCTATCTAGCATGTGGATTAGTGTACATCACATTAAAAGCATACTTTAACATTTAACAACTAATAACAAATGGTTTTACAAAACAATGGTTTTGATGCCATTAATTAAGCAATACTACTCCTACTACTACTAAAAATAATAATGATAATATTTTTTTCTTTCTAACCATAAATAACCTGTTTTGTCATGGTTCATAACAATCAGAGATTTGACAGAAAAATCCATTTTTATCCATCTCAGTCCGTATGCACCTGCACTTTACCAATCTTTGAATTATCAATGAAATGTCCTTTCTCTAAAAACTGCATCTGAGACACAACTGCAGAGAAAGTCCCAGTGCTTAAAGAAGGATGCATATGGAAGGAAAAATAAAGATGGAAACATTTACAATAGATTGTGAACAGGAGGAATGTTTAGTTTGTGAATGTTTAGCTGCGATAGAGATCCTGAGACCGAGGGTGGAGGTCCAGGAGGATCTGGCAGGCAGCCAGACAGCATTCCCACCTGGGAACAGTCTCCAGGAGGCTGAGTAGATTTCCGTCAAGCTCTGACAGCTCCACGTACCACAGAGAGACAGACCCTGAAATGTTCTGCTATGTGTCAATCAAACTGACAAAGTTACAGGGGAACAATTTCTTACTATGTGGGGTTGGGGGGGTAAACAACCAAAATTGCATTTCATTACTACATAGAATAACATGTTGTAGTGTTTAAGGTGTAAATAAAATTTAAAGACAAAGTTTCTATAAAATTCCCTCACCACAAAAAAGAAATCTATAGGACTGATAGATCTATAAAAAGGAGATTAATTATTTCTCTTCTATTGTGGCCCCTATAGAACTTCTTTGTTTTAGATCTGTACATACTATACAGCCCACGCATGAGCATACAGTACATCAAAAATCCTTCATTAATCACCCTACTTTCACAAACCACATACAGTATTAAACATGAATTAAAAAAAGCAAAAATAATACCACTGTATAATTATAAGCCACTGTGCAGAATAATTTTTTTATGAAGAACATTTTTGATTTGCATTATTCAGCCAAAGAAATCTAAAAAAACTGACACCCTGAAGATTAAAACAGTTTGAAGCCACTAATGTTCTAAAAATAATGTTATGTTCACATGTTAATTATTATGTTTATATTAATGTTTTTAAAATTAAAAAATACATTTGATTTCATCTTTTAAACAAGAACAGCATGCATGTTCTCTAAGCCTGTAGTCATTATGTTGGGTAATAGGGTAATAAAGAGAACAGTAGCACAGTTGATTTTATTGTATAAGATGGTTTCCAGTTGGCAGGACTAAGTGTGCCACAGTAATACAATCACATAACTATCTATTCTATATAGGTAAAGTGCACAACAATACTATGCAATTCTATCAAGAGCAGCCACCATGTATTAGCATATGCTAGACATCAGATTTCATGACAAGAGTTGAAGCCAGAGGGAAATCTGTCAGAGAAGGTTAAAAGATCCCCACTGATTACACCCACACTTCTTTTGACAGATAGACAATACTCCTAACAGGGCTAATTTGAACTTGGACACAGCTTGGTACCATTTGATGCATGTCAAGTTCACAATAACAAGAGAAATCCTGCAATGTTTTAGGGAGACATTTACCTGCAATGTCTTATGGTTCAATGCACTAATATAGCTTTGGGGTTGTTGCTAAAAAATGAAAATGAATGAGGGAGGGAAGGAGGGAGAGGGCAGAGAGTGGTGGTCTAAGAGATCAGGTTTATGTTGAACAGTTTTTCTGAAAGTGACTATTTTCATGTCCAGCTGCGATTAAAACTGACATTTTCATTTTTACCAGAGTCCTTAAAAAGCCACAATTACATAATTTTTTTACATTCTTTCCATATTTCACCTTGATTGCCTCCACCATTGACGTGACAGCCACACCGATGTGCACAATTAGCTGCATTCAAGCATAAATCTCGTCATTTGAGGTGAGGTACGGTTATCTTATTTCTTTCTGAATTTCAACGTGTGCAGCAAGGTAGATAGAGTCAGTCATCTTTTTTATCCGGTTTCCTGTTTACAAAGTGGCTTTTAACCATAAATACTTTAACTCTCCTGCTCCTGGTGGAAAAAACATGCGACTTTACCAATTTATTTTTTCAAATTCGTTTAAGGATGCTATTGTGTCCAAACAAATCAAACTGCAAAAAATCCTTTGATCACATTAGAAAAGATAATTCATCTCTTAATGCTTAAGCGGACCTTGTCATGTTGTACCTAACACAATCTACAGGGCGGCCTCAGGATAGAAGTAATTCATCATCCAAATAATGCAATGCATTGGTACGGAAAGCCAAAATGTCAGAACAACGGGTGCCCAAATGCGATTGACAGCAAGAAGGACAATTCATTCCAGCCCAGGGAGGCAAAGACTAAAATAACACATGAAAATGTATTGTGAGAAACAAAGGCATGCAAACCAAACAAGTCTTGAGCTATAATCACTATAAACAGTTGTCAGTTCCGGAATGTTTAAATAATCAAACAAACAATCAAACAAAAAACAGTTTTGAATTTATGATTATGACCTATAATCTTCAGCAACAGCAAAAAAAAGAAGCAGAGAAAAAATATATAATGACGTTCAAAGAGAAATGCAGAACATAGTGCTAGCAACACAAAGCTTATGGGTTCAATTTCCAGTGAAATGTAACTGTAATGTATTCTGCAGAGTTTATGTAGTTTGTTTCAGTATGTAGAACAAAAGAGAAAGACACCAACACTTGAGGACATGGACACTGAAGCTCTTTGAATAAATAAATATATCACACACAAGGGAATGCTCACTTGATATAAACTCCATTGCACCGTTGAAACCCAATCTCTGATTTTCCCCCTTCTCCCACTTCCCCATGTAATTACACAACCTGTTGAGTGTTGTCCCCGAAACATGGCAAGTCACTAGAGAATTAATGGAATGCTGGCTGGACTGCAAGAAATTGGCTGTATAACCTATACTCAAGGTGCCCTTGTAATTTTTCAAAAAGGAAGTCAGAGAAGTGAAATACATCAGTGGGAGGAATCTTATTGTGACATTGTCCTCTCTTTCTCTCTCCCCCCCAAGTACAAGCGATTCTGCGGAGGTGAGAGCTCCATTTAGTTTGAATGCAAATGCACTACTACAGGCAATTTCATCAGCGGCTTTTAATGGCTGGTAGGATGCATTTGCGAAAGAGTGCTTGGGTATTAGATTGATGCGGAAGCTTGAGCTTGATCTGCTCTTGATCTAATGAAGAAGTTTTAGCCTCTTTTAGCAAGAGGACAACAGATGAAAGACATCTACCGTCAAGGTCACATGTTCTACAAATGATGTTTTTACCTGACTTGGCTGTGGGTGGCATCGTGGTCCTTTGCAGTTACTGATCCTATAACAGTGTTGATTGCAGCATTTTCGTGCACATCGAAGAGATAACTGGGTTTTGTAAAAACCGGAGGTTCATCTGCATCTTCAACGATGACTTTGACCGTGGCCTGGTCCATGTAGGGTCCGCCCGTAATCGAATCAGCACGTATGTTGGTTGCCACCACTGTTAGATTGTAGAATCTTTTGCTCTCAAAGTCCAGAGGCTGGGAACAGAGAAAGATGTTCATTATTAATGGGCACCAAAACAAGGACAAATGTTTCCTGATTTCAGCACACTCAGTTTGCTGGGTTTGCAGGTCTGGCTGTAATTGCACCATCTTCCTCCCACTTGTACAATGGCTAAGATTTAAAGACCCGCAAGCCCAATAATAGGCCAAACAAAAATAATATTTAGTAGCAATAACCACACTTTTACCTGGAGCGTGGGATGTGTTATTAATTTGTGGCTGAGACAGCATGTGTTTGGGATTTAAATGAGCCTGCAAATAAGGTTAATCTAATGGAAACACAAGGAGCGCATTGCAAATTGTTAAGAAATCATGAAAAAATATAATTTGTATGTTTGTGTTGTCTGAAAACAAAATTAATCCTTGCCCACAATACCATGACGTTAACATTGTTAATGCATTCTCTGAGGCAATTATCCAATGGTAAGATATTATTGAAGCAGCAGATAAAATACAATTTGGGAATTGTTTGTACTCCAGGATAAATATTTGTGATTTCTGTGCAGGATAAAAAGAGCTCACCACACCTGTGTAACATGCTACGGTTAGAATGGTTTAACACAGAGCCATGTTTTTCTGCCCAGTTCCACCCTTACAATTTCCATCCCGTATAAATGTTATGGTTTTTATTCTCTCCAGACCACAGCAGATTGATACAGTTTGTATTCTGAATCACTTCTTTTTCTCAGGCTCCAACTGTTTTACTAGAATAATGGGCCCAAGTCACCCCTTTGCACTTTTATTGACAAAACTAAACTAGACCTGACCACTGAAGAGAAACTGAGTAAAAACTGGCTCTAAGAGTTAGAAGAAACGATACAATGAAAAATTTACAGTATGTGCTTATGTGATAAAAAAAAGCCCCCGTCCCACAGGGGAGGTCAGGAGGACACTGGAGCTGGGCCGAGAGCAGCCCCAGCTGGGAGAGGAGAGCAGCTGGAGTTCCTCTATCAGAGAGCTTTGAAGTCACAGCGGTTGACAGCAGGGCACCCGTATGAGAACAGCCCATGTACCTCTATGTGTTGCAGTGCTGAAGGATTTTAGAAGATTTTATTTCATTTTATCTACCTCCCCCTCCCTTACCACCACAATCATGTCGAGAGAGAGTGAAAAACTCAAGAGAAAACAGTGTTCAGACCCTTGACCACTTTCACTATATTACAAAGTTTGCATTCAGACTTAGTTTTCCATTTGTTCTAAGCACTAAAACTCAAAAACACTTATTATGTGAGAAGGTTTTATTTAAATAAATAAATAAATAAATCTCTTGATGCATTTTAGTTCCTTATTCCCTGATTTAAAGGGATGCCCAGTTCTGGGCAATCATGACATGCTTTACTGCAGGTATGGTGTTGATTGAGATGTGGTGAGTGAAATCTTTTCAGAACACATACAGCTTAAAAGGTACTGCTTCAAACTAAACAGCTTCACCTCATCCAATGACCACTTTGCAATTTGGTAACTATTATAGTTTTTGGCAAACTGCTTTTACAAAAGTTATTTTTGTGTAATGACTTTTGTGCGACATGCATACCGGCCACTTTTATGGAGAGATTGTAGTAATGGTTGACCGGTGCATTTACTCTATTAAAGCAAAAGAAAATGTCTTTGTGAGATGCTTTTCTGCAGTCAACTCCAGCTTAAACTGTGCATTTGAAACATTGATTAACATAATAGAGCAAAATAAGAGAATCAATTTACCAGAATAAAGTTAGGATAATAATAAATAGATGCAAACATGTAAATTTAAGAAAAAAAATAGGTAACTACATTCACTGTATAGGAGAATACAGTATTGTGCTAGTGAGCAATGTGCAGACGTGTCACAGCATGAGGAAGGACAGGTAAATGTCCATGACAGATACACAGTCACTGATGAAGTGAAGTATGTGTTTTGGAGTAAGTTGTGGTTTACTGCAGTCTCTTGGCAGTGTCCTCGTTAAGAATCCAGATTGCCTGAGGGAAGTAGCTGAGCCCTGAGACTGCAGTAGTGTTGCCCTGACCGCAGCAGTGTGAAGAGGCTGCAGGTTTTTGGATGGCTGGGATACTTAACATTTTCCACTTCTTCTGATATACAGTATGTGTTGAAGTTCGGAAAGAGCACATCTGGCGTTACCCTCAGCTGACTTTCTGCAGAATCTGCCCAGACATCTGAGTTGATAAAGGCATTGTTGGGCCTTCTTCCCTAATTGGTTTATGTAAGATATTCATGCTTTTCTTTATATATACACCCAGGTAATTGCTCACCCTGCTCACAGGGTTTTTGTTGATCATGCTGGGTTTGTAGCACCTCCCCAAATTTCTTTTGAAGTCAATAATCTGTTCCTTAGTCATGTTTACTGTACAATTAGTGCTTACATCAGCATGTCAGGTTCTCCACCTTACAGAGGTACTGTAGACCTTTGCATTGTTGTAAGCGAGTAGAACCACCACTGCAGAGTCATCAACAAACCTTAAAAAGTGTTTGTAATGTACATTTCCTAACAGTTGTGAGTTTTCAGAATGATGAATTGTAAGATGCAGTTCCTCACCCTTACCAAAGGAACAATAGTGGATCTCCTAGTACATGAAAAAAAAAGAGATTGGCCCAAGGAAAAGGCTATGCTAGAAGACTAGAAATTCTAGTGAACACCAGTCTGCACACGCAGTGAGGATCTGCCCAGGGTTTCCATCTGGTCCTGCAGCTTTTCTTGTGCTCATTCTTCTGAGAGACCTGCTCAGTAAGCATGAGTGTGCTTTCCACTTCACTAGCTGGGACTTCAACCACTGTAATAAATAAATATATGCCCAGAAGTACATCACAGATAACTAAGCATCAAAGCAGGATCTGCAATGTAGAAATAAGAAAATTTGGTTAAGGGTCTAACTACTTTTGTGTTCAGCAGGGCTTTACGACCAGAAGTTTCCATATGATGTAAAATTCTGAACAAGCTGCAGTCTGGCACCTTGCTTGCTTTAGAAAAGGTCAATGTTGTACAAGACTATTGAATTTGGTGACAGTTCTTAAAGTTTTATTGCTTGAATTTAAAAAATGGGTAAATAAAGTGACACTTCTGAAAATGTAACAGTGAGAAAAAAGAAAGAAAGAAAGAAAGAAAGAAAGAAAGAACAAGCAGACAGATGAATATATCAGCACACTGATTTTTCTTTCACACTCCTCTCACCAGCATCCTAGAAATGTTACCATTTCATTGTGGTTCATTTCAGGACATCATTAAAGTGCAGCTTTGCATATTGGCAAGACTGAAACAAGCTCCTCTCATTTCAGACCCTGCAAATCTGTTCTATCTAAAAATATCATGCCAACACCTCCTTCTTTTGATAATCATGCGTGCCATTTGACTCTCTACTCTGCATCGGCCATATTTGCATCCCTCTGGGTCTCTGTTTCGGCACTCTTTGTGCAGAAGAGACTACGACTGTCCCCTGACCTCCATCATTTCCAAAGGATACAATCTGTGCTTTCATGTGTCCATTGCACGTATTCAGAACTGTCTGACTGTGATTAACTTTCACCCACCCCCAGTTTCCCCCTTAAGCTAATGCATGTACGTGCCTTGGACTTCTACATCAAAATATCCAACTGGCCCTAAAAACCCCCAGCATGGTTTGAGAGTGTGTATACAAGGCACATTTAGAGTCTTCAAAGATCGGCAGTGGGGGACATACAGCATCCCTCTCCACCACCCCCATAACAGCCTAAGGGGGGCAGGGGAGAGATGAAAGCGTGGATCCCTTTACAACAAAGCAGTATCTTGACTGCCTGAGCCTGTGGCATCTCAATCAGATCAATATGTTTAACCTTGCTACAAAGCCTCTATGGTCATGACCATTCAATATTTAGCAGCAGTTAAACTAAATTTTAATTGTTGGTGGAGGCTGTGCCGGTCGACCCGTTGCAGATGATGCTTGGTGCATGCTGGCTCGGCCCCAGCGCCTGGGGAAAATGTGTGTTTGAGCCCAGTGGCAGGTGCAAAAAATCGAGGAAAAATAAGGGTTGTGTGCTTTACAAGCTTGTTCTGCTCTCGTGAACTCCAACACCGTCTGGAGGTATAGAGGTTAGGAGGGAGCGGGCTGTTGATTGCCTGTTTTTCTCATGCAATGCCATCCATCATGCTATTAGCAATGCAGACAACAGATTCCAGGCCAAGTGCTATGGGATGAGTAGACAGAGAATAACAGGCAAACTATTACACATTCTGCTGCGAGAGACACGGACAAACCCAATCGCTCTTTATTTATTTATTTCTAGCTCTGCCTTGGAATCTTTTTCTCTCTTTCTTGTTTGAATTCTTTTCTTGTTTGCCTGCTATTTGAGACCGTATTAACTAGATAATGCACGCACAAAATTTAAAAATTGATTAGGGAAAACCGGACTGCTCAATATCTTTAAAATTAAATATCTTGTATAACATACAGTAGTTAAAAAAATGTGGATTATGTAATCTGCACAATTTTTATTCTTCTTTAGGGAAATCATGCCCAAATTTCCTAGACGACAGACTGTATCCATTGCATGTTGTGTACATCATATGCATATCACTCCCCATTATTCAGTATTTTAAAATAGAAGCGAACAGGATCTTTGCCTTGTAAAATGTCCTATATTTTTCTTACACTGTTTGTGCGGCATTGTTGCTGCACTGTTGCATTGTAGATGTTCCTGGAAGATAAAAGGGCTTCATTGTCCTCTCATCCACAGTGAAGGGTTCTTCATTTGCATACAATGGCCATTCCGTATGCAAATATACGCTGCTACACAAGGACTGAGAGTCGAGCACAGGCAAGTCAAGGGGCTTACAGTTACAGTAGCTCTCAAATCTCAGAACACCTGGACTGCAGTTTTACTTCCAATATTATATGCATGGGGCTTTAAGTGTAGTTTTTCAGCCATGCATGGCTTAATTTGTACCACAAGTCAGATTCAGAATCACAACAACACATAATTCATGTTATTCTATATATACATAGTATTATACTAAATATACAATATTTACTAATTTACAGTTCATACTGTCATTCACTTGGAATCAATGTCTCAACAAACATAACGTGAGCATGCTTTCAGTGCATTGATTTAAACAGTATGTTGTTGTGACACACCACTGTATTTAGCTACATGCATTCCTTTAACACCTAATTTCCTGAGTCCCAATCCCTGCCATTCTCAATCTGTCAAAAAAACCTTCAATCACATTAAAACTAAAAGTAAGTATCTTAAAAAAAACAACTCATGATTACAAAAGCACTCCAGCTTATGCAGAGAACGACATCATGCAATACACAACGAGAGGCAGAGCCTTCGCAGTATTAACAGTCGTTTGTCATCGGTAATGAGCCACTTTTCATATTTTTCACAATACGCAGCACAGTGTGACAATCCCATAACTGACAGTTTACAACTGTTAGACAGTCCCTATGGCACATTAAACCTACTTTTTCGGTCTTACCTTCTTGAGTCTGAGGATTCCCTCCTGAGTCTGAGCATCAGTGACAATCTCAAACACATCCCGTTCGTCTCCACCTATGATGTTGTAAGTTGATTTAGCATTTTCCCCGATGTCTCTGTCGTTGGCTTTCACTCTTCCTCCAGGTTTCCCGATGCCAAGATCCTCTGGAATATTGAACTCGTACGAGCCTTCAGACACCAACGGGTACAAGACAATATCAGATCTATAAGGTCTATAACGTAAACAACAAAACAGACCGAAGATGCTGAGGTAATTTTCTACTGCAGTGTTGAAAATTGTTGCTCTTACCTTTGGTGAACTTTGGTGGGTTATCGTTGATATCAGTGAGACTGATGGTCACAGTGGTGGTTCCTGACAACCCACCCATGTGTCCTCCCATGTCTTTTGCTTGAATGACAATAAGATACTCTTCCCTCATCTCACGATCCATCCCTGCCAGAGCCACCCTAATGATTCCTACGGTAAAATATTACAATGGACATATTAACTCTTATATTGTGTCATGACCAAATAAATAAATTCATGATATCAATACAAATAAAAGGCTTTAGGTACTTTTATCTAACCAGTTATACAAATATTATACATTAAGAGGTGAGCAGCAAA
The DNA here is from genome assembly GCA_036877625.1 of Ambastaia sidthimunki. NCBI lineage: Eukaryota > Metazoa > Chordata > Actinopteri > Cypriniformes > Botiidae > Ambastaia > Ambastaia sidthimunki. The sequence continues at coordinate 88,242 of JAZGTK010000314.1, forward strand.
AAAGGTGGAATTATGTGCTCATGTACACATGATTTTTAATGGACTGTTTTAATAGGGTAAGCATGTTTAAGATTATGTTTTAAGAAACTGTAAATTCTACAATCTCCAGATAAGATGTTGAAATCTGATGCCGAATCAATGCCTGTCTGAGATCTGTTTGCTGTCAGTCGCGCCACCTCCCCTGTCCTTGACACCTTAGCTTAGTTTGTGCCATGCACTGCCTGTACTGCTTTCATTTGGCATTGCAAATTAGCTTGTTTGTTTGCCGAGAACTTGTGGCAGCACCTGGAGTCATTTGTATTCCAAGTGAATGTGAATTATGCTGTCTGTCTCTTATAATCGTTAATATTATATGCACAGTCATTGGCTTCACTGTCCAAGAAAAAATGAAAAACACCCAAAACACCCACAGGTAACCTACTCAGAACCCTTCCATATTAAATAAAGCCGTGTATATTTTATTTCGACATATCTTTTCACCAAACGTGTTCCAAAAGCCTCTGGATGCATTTTTATATTTATTGTAGATGTTTTGCCATTCATCCAAATTATTCATTGACAGATGCAGAATAAAATTCCCCACCATTTAACGTTGTCCTTTCATCTCCATCCCAGTTTCGCCCAAATCACCTAGTGGTTTTCACCATTAGGGAGAGACATTTCCCGCAGCAATTTGCGAGTATTATGATGCTATAACGTTTGATGAGCTTAAATCCTGGGAAATCACCACTCTGATGATGTCACTTGAGGAAATAACACAACATCTTCAACAAACAGAAATCAGACAAAGGCCAGGATGACTAGGAAATAAACTTAGGAAACAGCAGCATTCACAAAAAAATTGCAAGCGTGTTTTAGACCCAGCTCTGGTTCCATTAGGCATCAATAATTCACAGTGTGCATGCATTGTTTGCTAGACATTTTATGCTGCACTTATATGTCTTTGTTTCTTGTTCTGTCATGGAGATCACAGTCTTTGAATTGAACCAAAACAGCACAATAATTTTGTTAAGGAGATGCATTTTTCGAGGTAAAGTGCTCTGACTGTCAATAAGAATCAGGAAATGTAGAGCGCCCAGCTGCGTGTGCCATGTGCAGTGCAACATCAATTCTGAAGCTTTTACACACACTGTCAATACTCTGTCATCCTTCACCCCTCATTCAATTCTCACCCTAATTTATCATTAACTATTCAAATGAATTCCTGATGATCAGAGAAGCAGGGCAAGACAAACATTAATTTCCATAGGTATTTGGAGGTTTACTTTCCATTTATTTATTTATTTATTTAGTTTCACTTTGTGCCAGCCATTAACCAAATAATGAATTGGAGCATGATGTTTACTTATTTATCAAACGTCTCATTTCCTGTGAGGTGTTGAAAGTGTCAAATGGTTTCTAATGGTTGTTTTCCCTTTACCTCTTATTTTTCATTAACATTCATTAAAACATCTGGCTCACTTGAATAAGCCATCTGCATGTGTTCAGTAATCATGCAAACCATGCACACAGCACCTCAATTTGGGCTTTCATACCTTCTCTCGACCATTTGCATTCTAAGACAAAGCCGACAGTAATGTTGATTGAAATGCGTGGGGTTATGAAACCAACGAGGTGTTCTCGTAAGAAAAAAGTATTCATTTTTAAAGTCTGTTCATTTAATATGCACATACAATTTGGACAGATACAGCACTTGTTTATTGTCTGTTGTTTTTCCAAATTACGCGCTGTTCATTTCCATCTCATTGCTTATTAATGTAATTTCACCATTATTTAATCATGTTGCTTACAGACGCACTGTTAACAAGTCATCTGAAAATGCAATTAAGGGAAAAACAAAGTCAAGGTTGAAAAAGAGGCAGAATGCAGATGGAATTCAAAGATAGCCCTGTCATTTAAATCAGGAAGCCCTAAATTACTTTGCGCGCCATTATGGAACAAAATCAGCATCTGCATGCACATGCGTCCTTTAGGTAAAATGATCTCGTTCATTTAGTCTTTCTCTAATATTTATTTCCCACCTCCAATAATGATGATGATAATATAATAAATGACCATACAACTAAAACTCTTTTTGGCACGTGTGGTGCATTGATGTTTCACCTATTTCCAAGCTATGTGTAGCGTGTGGTCCTTAGGCCACATGGGGGTCAGGAGCCATCTGGATTGTAACAGCCTCAGATATGACTTGGAGAGTGGGGGGTAACCAACACTACCCACCGGGGGG
>JAZGTK010000315.1:0-14193 GCA_036877625.1 Ambastaia sidthimunki
CACACACACACACATCCTATGTATATGTATATAAGAGGAATGCAGGGTACCTCTGACAGTGTGACTTGACTCCTGACGATCCTGCAGGTCCAGCTCTATATAGTGCAGCTGGCGTTTGGATGTAGGGCTGATGGGTATATTCACATAGTTAGCAGAATCGCCCTGGAGTTTGTCAATAACTGTTAGTCCCACGTCCCCGGGGCGAGCGAGCGCACTTCCTGTAACACACACACACACGGTTCATATACAGTTATCAATGTAATGGAGTGGATGAGATGCTGTCATGGGATGGAAATTTGGATGGAAACATCTCACCATACTTTCCTGCTCTGAACTGTGGCCACCTGCATGTATCAGTCATAAATGCCATTTGCTCATAATTGCCCTTTGGATCTGCTGAGCAGGACAAAACCTCAGGCATGAATCAACACACCAGTTACAATATACAATCTCAACACAACCCTCTCAGCTTGATCGCTAGTTATGGTCTAAAACGTAAAATCATTAATGTAACAAGAAACCAGTCACTTATACAATGTTACACACAAACTGAGATATCAACTAAATATCTCAACGTCTCCCGTTTGCAAAGTTTAGCCATAAAACGTGAATCGAGGAATCAAATATTTGTTCAATCTGTACAGGCAAAGATAAATAAATAAAAAATTAGTGGGGTCAAAATGATGCACTTCCTGTTAAAACAACATTTGAAACAAAAATACCAGCAATCGTTTTGCTTTGGAAAAATGTCTTGAGAGGTTATTTCAAAATTTAATTTACTGTACGAGACTCACCATCGGTCTGGTGAAAAGGTTTCTGCAGCTCAGAACTGTTTCTCATCTCCACCACCTACAAAAAAAACACAAAACTGCATTTCTTTGCTTAGCAGTCAAGTTGAGAAAGGTCTTAAGAAGATAAAAAACAAAATGAGGCTTAAAAATTAATCCAAACATTAAACACAACTGTACACCATTAATTTAAGGAATATCAAACCATATTTGTAGCAGTAAACAAATTAAATTTAATCATTTTCTTGCCTTTTGCTGTTGTTATCCACATCTTCAAATTCAATTCTGTGACTAGCAGCAACTGCCTTTATTTAACAAGCAATGTACACCAAAAATGTCCTGTATATTACATCATGCTTGTGGCCACAATAATAATAAACCTACATTTAATTACATCGCAGAAGTCACTACGACACAAAACATTTTCCACAGATTTGGAAGTAAAATGTTTTTCACTGTGAAATATTGATTGTGCTGAACAGGGAAAGCGATTTAGTTTGTTGTTTTGGTAAAAGCAGCATGTTTTTTAGGGCTTTATTACTGCATTCTCAGATCAGCCCAGAGCTTGTGGTGAGATGACAAACACATTTATATTCACTCTGCAAACTAGTTCTGCTTCCCCACTGATGCATCAATGCCACGTGTAAACATGTACCAAAAAAAACAGCTCTGGAACAGTCTGCAAAAGTTCTGCTGGAACACTGAACTGTAATGACAGACTGAGGCTCAGTCAACAAAACCTTGATCTGGGGCAAAACTTCAATATGTGTGGTTGCTTTTCAAAGATTGTTCTGCAGTGGTTCCAATCAGAATTTAGACAGTTTATACATAATCTTCTGGCAAAAAGGTGCTTTAACACTGAGAAATAACTAAGCTGTTATCACGGCTAGTCAAACCCTTCTCTTGAAGGGTAACAGGTTGATTACGATCAGTGTGCAGCTGCTCACAAAGAAACACGAAGGAAATAATAGCAACAAATATTGTTACCTTGCCTCCCCCACAGTCAGGACAGATGGCGGTCTGTAATCCTGGCAAGCTTGAGCCTTCGGGGGGCGCTGCTCCTTCATCACACCAGTTGAATCTCATTGGAACAGTTTGTTTAGGAGTTGCGTCTGCAGGGACGTCTTCTGGTCTCAGAGCTGCTCCGCTCTCAGGCCTCAGTTCTTGGGTTGCAGAAGTTAAAAACGGCTCTTGATCCGAGGTGTGGTGATGCAGGAGCCGTCTGGGAATATCGTAATGCTGCACGGCTGTGTTAGGTATATGGGATCCAGTGGCTTGCATTCCGGCAGCCGGACACACACAGGACCTGTGCTCAGGTATGAGGGTGATTGTCCGTCCTGAAGTGTTGGGGTTTGAATTAGGGTTCTGAGGGAGGCTTATTAAGGATCCGAACTCATCAGTCTCTACGTGTCCATTATCCATGCTACCGGTGTACGAAGAGAAGCTTCCGGAATAGGATGAGTGGCTCCCCGTGGCAATTCCACTGTCAGTCGAGCTCTGGCGTCCCGCCTCTTGAAGGCCTCTAGGTTGAGGCGGCTTGGATGGGGGCCGGAGCCCTCCCATAACAGCTCCATACAGACGCTCATCGCTGGGGGTGCTGATGGAACAGGCTGTACTCTTGGGTCCCGTGGCCCCTAACAACGTTGATGAAGGTTCTGTAGGGGTGGGATGCCTGACTGGTTCAGACCATATTGCCAGGCGGCTCCCCAGGCTGTTATCAGAATGGCTGGTCTCAGAAGAAGAGCTGGAGATACTCCTATCATCTCCTGCCAAGAAGGCACCATAACTGAAGGTGGAGGCTGGGCGATTGAAAAATATAGGGGTTGAGTTATTATATGATTGACAGAAAATTTAGTCAAATCTTGAAACACAAATTATGGTTATGATCAGAGTTATTCCATAGATCTTGTCTAATTAATGACAGTTCATAAAAAACAGATGTTTATATGACTTAAGTAGACTGAAAATTAAGTTACATTCACTAAAAATTAATTTAATGGTGTTTTATTGTTAATTTAAAAGTTTGACAGACATGGTCATTGTGAACTCTCGATGCATTGATGATATGAAATGATCTTCAAACATTTTCTTTGTGTTCTGCAATATTTATTATGAAATATTAAACTGTTCCATTGAAATAAAACTGCTTTCATATGTTTCATATGTTTTGTGTAGTACCTGCACTGCTGTTTTGGCTACAGATAGACAGCATACTGAGGCGTTTCTCTAGTTCACTGGCCTCCTGGCAAATCCTGTCTTCTGTGGATGAAGGGTTACCACTGGGGTCTACAGAAACACAACCTCATTAAATCACATTGACACTAGCACAATGCATTCATTACTCATACACACACATGCAACAACACATGCTCTGATAAACTCTCATGCATGCACCTGGCCATCACTGTATCTCTATCTCCACTGGAAGAGTAACAGGAGCCACTGGCCACATTTATCATTCTTCAATCACAGCAAAATCACAGCTACAAGCCCACAGCAGTAATCCCTCACACAAACAATGCGCCCACATGTACCCACTAGGGTAAAAGCTTTCAAATGTACAAGAAGACAAATCACATTTAACAACATAAATGTAATTTATTGTACTAGTAAAAAACGTATTAGAAAACCTTAAACAATCTTAGTGTCGTTGATTAGTGTAACTCATATACATCTCATATACTGTCTCATGTACATCTCATATACTGTCTCATATACTGTCTCATATACTGTGGCAGTACATAGCAGTAGGTTGGCGACCTCTTTTTCAAAAAATAAACCAGGACATAAAACACAAAGTGCTGAAATGTAAAAATAAATCAGTCAGAAAATAATAAACACAGAAAAAATCTCTTAAAAAAGACAGAAACGGAACAAACAGCAGAGTATAGCACAAAACAATCAATATGGAGGGATACAAACTTTATATTTTTATATTTTTTTCAGATATTTTTGGTACCTTAAAACACCTCATTAGCATGAGAAGTCCATTTTATGCTAGTCATCAATTCATTCAATGCTATTGGCTACAGAAAGACTGAATCTGTTTTGCCAGCAATCATACAATACAAATTATATTACGAGCTAAATCTCAATAAGCTAAAAGTTTTGTGCTTGGTCATTTGAAAAACGGTGCTGGGAAGATTACGGTTTAAAGAACATTTGCTTTTTGCACTTTAAAATATTAAAACAAAAAATCATTGTAACAATTCATCCAAATGACAAAAGTGTCCTCTGTATTTTAAGCTCATTTGCAGAATACTGAATAAATCAAGATGATGCTTAAACAGAAAAGTGTTTTTGATTTCAGATCTGTGATGAGGAGGCCCATCTATAAAACGTTCATTCAGGGTCCTGATAATTTTAGCGACAACCCTGTTTATTACTGGCAACTTCATTAAATGTCAAAGGTTAAAATATATCAAGTGTTCTTAATTACAGACACTTAATGACAGGAAGAAAAACTGCCCTGACACATTGGTATGATGAAAGACATGAAAGAACATCTACTCTGACATAAGACAGAGAATGTGATGTCAAGCAAACTCATTTCTAAGCTTTCCATTGATTTATTATTTTTTAGCAATCACAGAAAATGGTATGTACTGTGATAAACATTTTCACAATCATTTCAACTAAGCGATTATCATCAAAACAGCAGCATGTAACAACTGGGATGTTAACTTGTGTGTATGGCTTGTCCACAGAGAAATTAAAATATCTTTAACAAATCTGAAAATCATATTCTATTAATCTTTTTATAAAGCTGCACAACATCAAAGTAATAAATGAGGGGAACAACAACACTTTCAAAACATTATTCCACAGAGCGCGAAATGCCACAGATCACTTCTGTAAATGAGTTTATGCAAATGAGCAGCAGTTTAGTACAGACTTTAATTCAGAGCAACACAGTACACTCATTACAGGACAAATGCCCCTGGGGCAACTTCTGGGACAAGAGTGGTTGTTCAAGCATGAATCCTTATGGGGTTTAAAATCAAAACCTTTCAATACCCAGCCCTGCACAGCCACACATGCGGTAACTAACTTTGCAAACAGAAGCAAAAGTTTTAAGACACTTTATATTATTTTAAGTCACTTTATTATATATTTGTATTTATTCCAATCCTCCATATTTTTCTGAAATGTTACTGACCAGACAGCAGCTCTCCACGTTTCCTTTCACACAATCTTTTAGCCAGACATAATTTGAGCTCAATATTACTGGCTCAGCGGCTCAATGAAATGTTTCTGTGTGTGTCAGTGCAGCTATATGTCAAACTTACACTTATGTGCTATCTGTCTAGTACAGATCAATAAACTAAATGTGAACTTCACATCGATTTTAGGACAATAATTCAGTATTAGAGAAGTAACATTAGGTTCCATTCAAATGATTTGGACTAAGAAGAAGAATTAGTGTTAATTATATTATTATCCTCCGTCAAGACAGAGCTATTGAGTAGCCAGATTTTAAAAAAATGATTATCATTACAAAGTACAACTCATTCAAGTTCATTAAACATAATGAATGTTACATTGACCACAGCACAATAATACTACTAGGTGTAAAAAAATGAACAGTGCCTATTTAATAAAAAAGATTCACTTATATCATTATAACTGTGACAGTGACAAGAAAGTTCTTGAATAGCTCTAGTTTATTGTTTCTCTGGTTTAATGAAACATTGTGGTACGATGTGGATTCATTTTGAACTCTGACTTAGTCAAATTAACTTACTACAGAAAGAAAAGGAGTGAAGGAGAGAGAGAGAGAGAGAGAGAGAGAGAGAGAGAGGAACTTTACACCATGTTCCAATCCCACACAAAACTTGTGCACACATGCAAACACACACACATACGCACACTCACATACTTTATTTATATCCATTCGTACATGGTACATACATAACGGACACAAATAGTTCAGATCTTTGTTTACAAGAGTGAACTTCGCAGGTCACTTATGTCAGTACTCAATAATTCATAATGCAGACGCACACACCACACACACACACACACCACACACACACACACAAACTCAGCTGACAGCCCACATCAAGCTAATAAAGCCAACAGTGAGGACGCAGCAACTTTGAAATCTCTGCTCTGAGATCCTCCATCACACACCTCCACATAAACAAGCTCACCTGGCAGGACTGGACGCAGTCCAAACGGCCCCCTGCTTGGCGATTTGCCCCGAACGATGCAGTCAAACAAAAAACTGATCTGTTCTCCTTCTGCACAAGAAAGAAAGAAAACACCGGCCCCTGTGGAGAAGAGCAAACGTGAGAGAAATTATGTCCTGAGCCTGTGTTCCTCAGAAGACATGACGTACCATTTCCAATTCATATTGATATTAATTGTCTATGGCATTGAATAGAAGATTCATTTCAGTAATGACCACAATTACTGATGCAGGATAATTACAAATGGTGGAACATCAAACCATTTCTCAGTCGAGAACGATCACATTTCACTGATTAAAGAAATGAAAGAGGCTTTATTTCTTTGTTCTCACACTCAGTTGCTTTTCTGCTTGATTAGATGAGCATTTTCCAATAATTTTGGTCTTATGCAGCCCCATCAGTTCCAAACCATAAACGTGTTCCACTGGATACCATTTATCATTATCATCAATATTATTAAAGTAGCAGTTATTACAATTTGTTCATGTTAAAACCCAAACTTATAATTGCATTTAACACGTTTCAATGTTTAAACAAACTCATTAAGTAGCTTCTCAAACAGAAGCAGTCTGAGACATCACTAATCTTATTATGTGAATTTGATGGCGTATATTATTTTCCAGAAGTGTTTGATGAGCAAAAAATTTACACGTAAGTGCCACATAAACAGTCAAAACTTTTTTTTGCTTTCCCTAAATATTAAAAGCAATTTATGTTTTATAGTTACAGCAAAAGCAAAATATTTAAATACTGCTCCTGTTAGGAATCACTAGATTTAAAGAAAGTATATAAATGTAAAAACATGAGAATAAAACGAAGAAATAATTAGTCATGACAATATTAGATCTAACTGCAGATCTGGCATATAGTTCTGTTAATCTTATCTGTTAGGCCCACACACTTCAAAACAGATAAAAACAATAAACAAATTATTATGAAATTATAGTTTGTTCTCGCACTTTTAATTAGACATAATAAAATAAACATAAAAGTAAATAAATTGAACAGAAGAGGATTAAACAGCCACAAATTGCACTGTTGCCCACACCTCCTCCATACACACGTCAATATCTAACATTATCTACAAAGCCTCTCGCACCTTTCAGACTAAAATAAGCACCGGCGAGGGCACTGAAACACACGAGCCAGCGGAGAGCCTTGAGGTTTCAACTACAATGAGAAATCTGAGATAACAAAGACTTGAATTGCGTCAACATGTTAGTGACTCATCTGAAGTCAGATTATGACTGCGTTTCTTTGTCTGACACGATGAGGGCAGAATTAGCTAGTTTTTCATGCGGATAAACATAGTTCTGTCAAATCCCTTGAGCGTCACCGTGGAGACTGTGTTAGCGGTACTGGAGTGACGGTCCTTTACAAAAATAACCGTAACATTCTTAGCTCTGGGTTTCATAATTCATAAACACACTGGCGGGCTATTAATACTTGTGCTCAACTCTGTGTCTATTGACCTTGCCCAAATTGTAAGCGAATGAGATTAAACTGAGATAACCTATAGCATTTTAATTTTACAATGTTATAGTAACAGTACTGCACATGTAAAGTATTAGAGTATATCCACTATAGATTACATAAAGTATATATAGGCCAAAGTTAGTTTGTTATTGAATGCATACAGCTCTATGCTCTAGCTTGCCATCTAGTATTTACATAAAATGCCTATATGTGTTGTTTATTATTTAATGTAAAATGCACAGTACACAAACTTACGGTATGCATTCAATACATGGATGACCAACTACATTTGCTGTCCAGTACACAATACAGCACAAAAGCTAACCAACCATCATGTAGCCTCTATAGTTAGTTAAAAACTTTTAAAGGAGAAAAATTTTATTTGTATAGTCGCGTTTCTTTGCATTGTCAATGCTGGACACATTGTTTCACAAACGCTCTGCCTGACAGCAAGGAAAACAGCCATGTAACCAGTTGACAAACTGCACAACAAACTCAAACCTGTTCACTCTTTAAAATCAAATGAGACAGCTGACACACACGCTAATTGCACTGCCAGTATGTGTTTTGTCATCGTGTGTGGCCCGTGACACCAGGTCTCGGTAGAAATGGCAACATGGTCGTATTTCCATTTTAATTTACTCTCTCTCAGAGCAGTCATCCACTGAATTCTGCTAATGTGGGAGGGACATGACCTTTGTCTAACGGGGACCAATCAGAGCTCAGGGCTGTCAAACCATAATGAGGTGAGTCTGAGTGGTGCATGTATCGATGTGAACTTGGCAGTCTCTGTATTAATTTTTGCATCTGGTTTTATGGACTTTTTATGATACAATTTCAGAATGTAAAGCAAGTATGAAGAACTGTTTGGCAGTAAATGAACACAGGGCCGCACTGAAGCCTTTTCAGGGCAAATAACTAACACACAGAAGGGTGGCGGATCTGTAAAATTTTATGAATGATGGGAATAAGTTCCAGTTCTGTGAAAGTCCGGTGTCTGATACCCACCCCCACCCACCACCTTCCCACACACACACACACTCAAGTTCTCCCACTTGGTTCCCTGCATAGTGCTCTGAAACAGCTTTTGACAAACACCCGGATGAAGAAAGAAAATAATTTACCAGATTATAATTTTGATAAAAACGCTTCTTGTGTTGTGACATGATTGAGGTTGTAAGGAAGTTTCATATAAGATGGACTATATGAGAAGATCTGCTTTGGAATTAGATGAGGCTACAGAACAGCTGCAGATGGATTTGCAGAGAGGCAGCTGGTTGATTTCACTGGTGCTAGCCCAACATCTCATACTGAACCATCACGCATTACCACAAATGTGTGTGTGTGCACAAAAGTAACATGTTTAACTGAATTTGGAAGTATGAGGGGAGTGAGAATGTGAGAGAGGGGTGTATTGAGAGAGAGAGAGAGAGAGAGAGAGAGAGAGAGAGAGAGAGATGGGTGTAAGGTTATTTGATTTTCACATTTACTATTGGCAAACACCTCTGTGCTTCTTCTGTTGCTGAGAAAGTCATTAAGAGCAAGTGAAAAAGAGATTTGTGAAAAAAAAGACAATTTCTACTACAACAAGCCATGTATGCAGGGCATAAAAATCACTGGTTAACTGATCTTTTTTTTAAATTCTATTAATGTCTCCTTTAACTTCATCACAAATAAACTTACCTGCAAAGAAAAAGTTGTAGCCAGTTTTACAAGGACTTTAAAGCCAAGCAAACGCTTGCAAACCTTGTCAACTAATTAATATTCATGAACCAAACGGTTTGTAATGCCCCTCCACACACGTACTTTTTAGATTAATCCCCTGCGTATATTGAACTTAATCATTTATCACAACATCATTTTAATTTAATAAAACCAGTAATCTGCCAGAACATAAAGAAAAACAAGAAAATATAAAACCAAGAATCACTTTGCATCTCAGAAACATCAGTGGCACATTCACAAAAAAACAGTAACTTACAGTAGCCGCATCTTGTCCCGCCCTCAAAGACAAATCCATTAGGAACGGCTCCATAGCGCCTTAAGTCTGACAGCTTCCATTGGCCGATGACAGTTGGAGGGAGGTCTTGAGCAATAACAAGCAAGTTATTGCACAAATGCAGAGAGGCGGGGCCACTGTCTAGTTTGGTGCCAGGCTGAACATTGACACTGAACCTGTGGACTGAAAGGATGTTGAGTTTAAGAGGAGCTTCTATAATCAGAGAAGACCTACATTACATTGACTGCTATGGAAATGCATGACTGTTGATCGCAGTAGATCGTATACATTATATTCTTACTCAACAATTGTGTATGTACTGAATAAGAGTAAGAAAATGGGTAGATTTGATATTCCTGTCCTGTTATATTCCTGTAAAGTACTAGTAAAGTGAATTTGTTTAAAAGATCATATCGCATTTTGGGAATTCTATAATCCAATAATTCTTCTTATCACATTTTCTTTCTGTCAAAAAGATTAAACTGAAATAAAAATATCACCATAAACCTATTCAAGTTTGTTATAAACTGATATGAGTTGATTAATCAGTTATTAATAATTAATATTTGGCTACATTTAGATTATCAGCCACAACCGATTAACAGTAACATTATTCCTCATTACTGCCTTTTATTTTGGGCTTTTTTTGTGTTTAACGGTGTAAAATTGAGATTTAATTCGGCAATAACATGTTTCTCTCATTTACCTTAAATTGCATTATGTAATATGATGATAATCTGTCTATTTCAGTCAAGCACTGTAAGAAAAAACATTTCAAATATAGAAAATAAATAGACTGCAAAAAATAATAAACAAATCTTTAATTGTAGCTGAGTATTTATTTCTGTTTATAGTAATAAGACAATAAGCACAGACAATCTTGGACTACTACGTTTGAAGTGCAACACATACTTTATGTGCCCCATTAACCAACACAGACGTGAATATAGACTCCAGATCATTAGAAACACTACCTCAATTTATCATAATTAAGACGAGTAATCGATATTGTCTAAGCAAGCATAATTAATGAAACAGTTTGCCTGCAGCTGTGTGTGTGTGTGTGTGTGTGTGTGTGTGTGTGTACAGGATGTATCTGTGCGTGTCTAGCATTGATAATGAAATTAATGATTCTTTTTTCATGAACTGTATTACAATGTGCACCATCACAGACACGGACAATGTGTGCACAGACACAAAACATACACAAAGACCCACATACACACACACTTATTATCTATGGGCAACTAAATGAAGGTATTGTGTAGTCACCATCTCATTGATCGTGAGCAGTGTGGGGACAGTTGGTACGGTGTGGTATGTTAACACAGTTTAGTGGGAAACTGATAAGAGCAGTAGAGTGGAATGAGATATCAGCACCTCGCACCACCAGACTCCATCTATCATTGTTTTCACTGCCTCAAAGCACAGAAACAGATGGGCTGAAAATCAAGGAGGTATCAGAGCAGAGAAGACGTGTCATCCCAAATCGTCAACAGAACAACTGTCAAACGAAAGCTTATTTCAGATTACTGATGTGACTAGAGTCTTTATCTCGTGAGTTTACATAATTTTAAATTCTTCCAAAGTTTATTAATTTCTTAAAGGAGTCCTATTATGTCTTTTCAATGTGTTGTTTTTCACATATTTTGCCTTATTGCTGCCCTCACTTCCTAATATGTCAAACATGGCTGTTGTGGTGCTGGTTGTATAAAACCCTTCTTCTGGAATATAGAATGGACTCTGATTGGTTAGTGCTTGTTTAGATCCTATAATTAAACAGCAACATTACAAACTAACTCAAGTTTGATAACAATAGGACCCCTTTAAAGATTTAAAAAACCCTATTTAAAACATGACAGAAACAAGTTTTAAGATGCTGCCATTTTTTATACATTTTAGGTGCATAAAGGGACCTGAAAACGTTTCATTTGAAATGTCCTGAAGTCATTTGAACCTGTATCACATTATGCTGTCAGATGTTTTTTTAGTATGTGTTACTCTTTCAAACGCATGTTCTTGAAAACTTGAGAGATCTTATGGAGTATCACACATCACAGGGTCCCAATTATAACTCGGCTGCTTTCCCAGAGGGCACGCAACACTGAACGCTCGAGGCTGTGACTGTGTGTGTGTGTGTGTGTGTGTGTGTGTGTGTGTGTGTGTGTGTTTTTCACAGATGTCTGGGATTAAGAGGCCCAGTAATGGTTCTGACGAATAAAATGCATTAATGAAAATTTTATGAAGATCATCACAAAGTTCACAAATACAACTGTACTTCAGTGCAGAGCCTATGGCTTAATTTAATTCAATGGCTCGGTTACTTTGACCTGTACCTGGACTAAATTTTTGTGGATAAATCACTTATTCTGTTTCTATGGTGCAGACAGAGTGAGAGGAGGCAGAGAATTATAGCACATGGAATTACAGAATTACAGCTGCTCCGGAAAAGTGTCCCCACAAAACACAATTCATTTCTCAACGAGAGGTGGGCGAGACCAGGTGAGACTGCAGAGATGAAAACGTTTAGATTACATCTCAGAAATGTATGCGGGGGCAGCAAAGCCTGTATCGCTGATGCCAGGATCCGCCTCTGAACAGATGGTTAATAGAGCAGTTCATTCTGTCATCATTTACTTTAACCATGTTATTTCAAACCTATGACTTTATTTTATATTCATATTATATAAATAAATTTCCAAGCACAATGCTGCTGTGTTTCATATAATAAAAGTAAACTGGTGACTGGAAGCTGTTACGCTTTAAAAATCACCACACAAGTGCCATAAAAGTCAATTTGACTAAATGATTCGTTCCATGTTTCCATGCTTTTTGTTTAATACCTTTTATTGTATGGAACAGCACCAAGGTCCTGTCCGACATCCTTTGTTTTCCACAGGGAAAAAAAGGAAGATTGGAATGACACGAGGATGAGTAAACTATATCAAAACCGCAGAGGGTCTTATTATGGCCCCATTTATCTTAACAATACAGACACGTAAACTCTCACCCTCTCCAAGGCTGTAGCGGATACGAGCGTCCCAGGCCAGAAGAGTCGCTCTGTTGTCGAAACCCAGCATGACAGACTGGCTCAGGCACAACAGACTGAGAACATAACTCACTCCATCAAAGCCCTGAAGAGCCTCCAGTCCACAGATGTCTCTCAGTGTGGCCTGACTCCTCTCTCTCTGTCCTCTGGTCTTCTCTCCTCGCTCCTTATACACCAGCAGAGACAGGCAGTCTGAGACAGACAGAGTCAAGATTCATAAAACACAAGAAATGCATTTTTTGCTGTTTGTTTTGCTTTGTTTTGGTACTCTGGGAATATCATGTTATATTTGACAAGTAATATAGCCGTGTCATGGTATTCCTCACGGTATACTGTACAGTACAAGAATATGCTAATCTTTTAGTCTTAATCACATCTTTAATATCTTTAAAACAGTGTGACTTTAGGCATATCCCACAACTACATGTGTTGTACAACAATTTCATAGTTACAGCAGCTGATATTATAATCGCATTTAATAATCCAGAACTCAGTAACCCGTACAGCTGAAAATATATTTGTCTCCTTTAACAGTATAAGTGTACAGTAAGATTTTACACTACAGTCTCGGTGACGCCTCCACTTATGAGCGGTTGTTTTGGAAATGTGATGATGTTATCACACACATCAAAAAACAGGGTGATCCTCAGTCTAAAGCAACTGGAGACCAACAATTATTATTATTATAACATTATTAAACAATGACAGGGAAGAGAGAGAGAGAGAGAGAGAGAGAGAGAGAGATTAAGTGTTATTACTTGAAGGTCCTTGTTATTGGAACTACATTGCTTGGCGTAAAAATAATATATGTATCAATATCGTTACATGTTTTTTTATTCACGGGTATAAACTACATTTGCAAACTCGCTTTAACTGCTGATCTGGGATCAGCGCTCGATGAGAAGATAATTGCGAAACTGCGACACGTGCAACGAGTGTCATTCCCATATCCCGCATAACAGCCCTGCCAATAACCCGCATACCGTTAGCGGAAAAACAACCGCGATCTATGTCAGCCTTTAAAGTAATTCTGTGCAACAAAACAGCATTTAAACCTACTTATCTCAACACTGTAAATACAAAAGTTTTCCGCCTTATTACCTGCAACCGGCGAAGGTTTCCGCAGAATCACCCATCTGTTTTTCCACTGTAAACGCAGAAAAGCACAACAAACAAAACATCGTTCGTATATACAAACCAAGAAAAAATAAGAGATGACAGAGAAAAGTTGTTTGCGCTGCGTTTAGGCACCTTTTTCCCCTCTCGGAGTCTGACTTGTCCCTCTACGACAACCGTATCCGTCATCTTGTGTCATGATTCCCGACAGCTGTGTGCGGTCCCGGCAGTGAGGGGGTCGCTTTCAAAATAACCCCCAGAACTGTCTACACTGCTGTAACACGGACATTAACTCTCACACATGCATCGGCCCACCCCCTGATCCCCCAAACGTTTTTACAGTTGTTAATCTGGGGCAAAAGTTAAAGGGTGCCAATTGTAATTACAACACCTGTCCCAGAGACAAGCGTTCCTAAAGTCTCAGACAGTCAAGAATGTGCTTTTAGAAAATGTGAGCAAACACTGAAATGTGAACAGCTGGTTTATCATCACAATAGCACAAATACAGGAAAACAATGGATATGGTACTCAGCAAGATTGTTAGGTTGTTCTAAGACAATGTGAATCGCAGTG